>JAOWBN010238700.1:0-12186 GCA_028565015.1 Pinguicula moranensis
GTAGCTGAGAATGCAGTTCTATCCAATATCTTATCAGCAATCCAACAAAACTACCAAATAGCAAAACTGCACGAATGAAATTTTTTTCCCTTAAGGACAATATGATTAATATGACATATTAAGCTCTAAGTTCCACTATATGCCATGGCTAAGTAATTCAAAAAACCAATGATTCTTGTTATTTTCTATGCATACAAGTGAAGCTGATGCGACGAGCTGCCACCAAAGCAGGCATAGTACCAATATTCGATACACAGTGGGATAATACCTCGTTCCCACCCCTGCCTAATCAGAACTCACGTCCTGTCTACGAAATCCTAGGCCACAAAATCCCCGTGGCACCGGAGAACTCCAAGTCAAACAAATTGTGTCTTACTAGCTTCTACATTGCTAACTTCCCAAGAGGATGCGACACAGACTGGCTCCATAGCGTTCTCAAGCTACATGGACCAATCCATGAGATATCGATTGCACGCAAAATGAACATAAGAAGGCTACTATTTGGTTTTGTGGAGTGTGTGGATGTGAAAGATGTTGAGCTTATGTTGTTTAAACTTAACAACACATGGATTGGTTCATATAGGTTATAGGTAAACCGTACCAAATACCCAAAATCTCACTGACAGATTGGTTACACTAAGCTGGCAAAGCAAACTACTGGCCCTCCAAAAACTAAGAGTATTACATTGAAAGTGCCCTCAGCTCAACTGTCAGTTAAGCCCACGCACGGTGAGTGCTCCAATTCGGGTTCTGCTCATATAGTAAAACCATGTGCTTTTTTTGGGGTAACGGTTTAACACCAGTGTTGAGCTAAGTTCATGGCTTGGTTGGAGCTATGTGGGCTCACTTGTTCAAAAGGACCGGTGGCGTGATCTGCAAAGGGCATTGAAATCAGCAGGGTATCTGAATGTAGTGTCTAGTCCACTGGGCACTGGTTCAATTCTCTTGTGGGAAGAGGAGCCTCTGGAACTATGTAATCTTCTGAGGAATGATAAGGTCTGGCTAGCCAATTGGGTTTCAGACATCACACCATGGTCCCCCAGGGCTCCAGCTAGTAACCGCATTTGCCTTATTCAAATCTTCGGTCTGCCACTTCAGGCTTGGACCTCTGCTCATTTATCAGAATTAGAAATCGCCTAGGCTTCCTTATAAGAATAGAAGATATCACTCTCACTAAATGAAATATGGAAGCAGCATATCTAGTGATCGAAGCCCCATTGTGCGCTAGGATCGAGTAGATTATGTAAGTGGTGGTTGATGGTGTATCCTACTCCTCATATGTTGTTGAAATCAAGAAAGTTGAATCCATTTGGCCCGAAGAAATAGTGTCCACTTTTGATTCTAACTCTATGGCCTATTATGACAATGCTGGAGGGAAGTCCGGCACATTAAGATGATGATTAATGGAGCGGATCAAGATTTTCCCTCTGCAGCAGAAGAAAATACACTCGTGGAGCCTTTTGTGCCAATGGCTCTAGAAAAATCAATAGCTTTGGTTGAAACACAAGGACAATCTGTCTCAAGGCAACAGTTCAATCAAAGTTGGCTCCCTAAAAAGATCAGCTAGTGGCTTCTCTCACTAGTAGATAAGAGTTCCAAAGAGTTGGTGTTGGTACAGTCGATCAGGAAGGATGAAGATATTGTAGGACCAGATTTGGAGGTTCCTCTTTTGAAGACCAGTATTGATACTTGTGCGAAAAACTCCGAGGCTCTAAATTCAGTAAATGGTTTGGAATCAGGGGATAAATGTGAAGATTCCTGTGATGAAGTGGTAGCAGACACCCCTTTTGGGGACTCCCATGATGCTGCCACTGGCACGTCACGTGCAACTGTAACTGTCACAACATGTGTAGCTGTAGATGACACACCAAGCGCAACTGTAGTTAGAATACCTTTTGGGATGGAAACCACTAATCCATTTGCTGACATGTCATTAACAATTAAAGAGTCTCCCCCCTTGAACCTGCCCCTCGCATTGCAGTTGTAAATAGTAGCCCAAAAAGTGAGAAGGTAGAGGGATCAAGAATTAGTGTTCGACCAAAAACTAGAAGTCAAATCAAAAAAGAATTAGATCTGGCCCGAGCAAACAACCTTGCCAATTAGGATGAATGGTTAGTCCATCTAGCAGCACACTCCTCTGTGAGCCCAACCCGGCCTCTAGCCTTCTCTCAACCAACCTTAACTGATAGCTATATTTCGCAACACAATGCAATTGACTCTATACTGGCAATTGGCAGTCAACTTGGTATAAATTATGGCACTCATCAAGAAGAATTTCGTAGTCCCTTGTATAACATGAACAAAACCTATTAAGTGGCTGCAAACTCTAGTGCTCAAGTGGCACCAACTCATCCCCAAGGGGAAGATATTATCCTGACTTTATGAAACTAGTCACTTACAACGTGCGAGGTCTTGGGGGGCAAGAGAGGAAATGGCAAGTGAAACAATTAATAGATAAAGAAAAGGTGGATTTCATTAGTTTACAAGAAACCAAGCTGGATAACATAGATAAGAAACTCTCATCATATCTATGGCATGCCATTGACTTTTATTGGTATTTTAAAGGTTCTGATGTTCAGTCAGGGGGATTACTATGTCTGTGGGATAAAACCAAATTTGTAAAAATCACCATGTTTGATTGGGAAGGCTTTCTAGGGATAACAGGATACTGACTGGGTGAATCTAAATTATCCCATATGATTCATGTTTATGTGCCAGGTGATTTAGCTATGAAACAGGTGCAATGGCAACATCTGCAGATATCATACTACCTAACAAGTAGGAGAAATTGTGTATTATGGGTGATTTTAATGTGGTCTTTGATTTGAATTAAAGAAAGTGCTCCGCAACTCAGGACTATGCACAAGAGGTGGCTACTTTCAACTCCTTTATGTCTAATTTGCAACTCAGGACTATGCAGAAAGTATACTTGGTATTTAAAATCTTTGAATGCAATGAGCCACTTGGACAGGTTCTTGGTCAACAACACTTGGCGAGGTACTGGGAATACATGGACACAGGTGGGACTTGATAAAGAGGGATCAGATCATTGTCCTGTGAGTCTGTTCTCAAGAGTATAGGATTGGGGCCCCAAGCCACTAAATGTATTGAAATCTGGTTACTTGATAGAGATTGCAATGAGCTGATAGAATAGGTCTAGCGCAGCACAAGTATATAATGATATAGTAGCTATCAGATCATGATGAAGATCCGAAAGCTGAAATCTAACATTAGAATTTGGTACATAGCCACTCCAAGAAACCTGTCATCTAAAAGACAATCCCTACTCCAAAGCATAAGATACATTGAAATGAAAGTTGAAGTTGGCAGCTCAGACAACATAGATTAGCAACCTTTAGCCAACCTGCAATCACAACAGGACAGTGTTACAAAGAACCCTGATAGCATACTTTATCAAAAGTCTCGTATAACCTGGCTTCAATAAGGTAATGAGAATTCAGCATATTTCCATAACAGCCTAAGGAAAAACAAAAACATGAATAGGATAAATGGTGTGTGGGATGGATCAATATGGTTGCACGATATTGAGCTCATCAAGGATTATTTCCTCAAACATTTTAAGGACAGATTTCAAGAAAAACTACATAGGAGACACTTTTTGTCCTAAGGGTAAGGACATTGGACACAAACAGCAAATTACTATTGCAACTGCCCTTCTTAGAAGTTGAAATCATGGATGCAATATCAGGCTGTTGGAGTTATAAAAGCCACGGGCCTGATGGCCTCAACTTCAATTTTTCAAGCACTTCTTATATCTGATGAAACCTGAGATTCTGCAGCTGCAAAATGAGTTCTATAGAAACTGCAAGTTAGCCAAAAGAAGTAACGCAACACATATCACACTGCTTGCCAAGTCTACCAACCCACTGTATGTTAAGGATTTCAAACCAATCACTCTGATTGGCACCGTGCCTAAAATTATTGCAAAAGTTTTGGCTAAGAGAATTAGGAATGTCATGGAAAATCTAATCAGCATTAATCAGACAGCTTTTATCGAGGGGGAAGGTTGATAGATAGTGTAATAGTAGTAAATGAAATCATTGATGAAGTTAAGAATTTAAAAAGGAAAGCTCTAATCTCCAAGGTAGACTTCGAAAAGGCTTTTGATACCTGCTGGAAATCATGATCAGTATGAATTTTCCTATATGTTGATTTGGTGGATAAAAGGGTTACTGGAATCTTCTCCAACCTCCTTTCTAATCAATGGCAGTCATACAAAGGAATTTTACCCTACTCGTGGCGTCAAACAAGGTGATCCACTCGCCCTTTCTATTTTTAATTGTTGCAGAAGGGCTCACTGCCATGATTAGTAAAGCCATGGATTTGAATTTGTTTAAAGGATTGAGTATTGGCAAAGATAAGGTGCTTGTATCTTATTTGTAGTTTGTTGATGATACCATAATCTTTGGCCAAGTAGCTTGGAGCTAAGTGCAATCCTTCAAAGCAATCCTACAGGATTTTGAATTGGTCTCAGGTTTAAAAATTAACTTTAACAAGAGTAAACTGATTGGAATCAATGTTCAGGCTTGAACTCTGGAGGACATGACAACTCACTTGAATTGCCAAACAGACTCAATTCCATTCAGGTATATGGGGCTTCCAGTTGGAGAACTCTAAAATAAACTCAGTACCTGGCAACATGTGGTGGAAATTTTAATAGCACTCTATCGTCGTGGGAACATAAGCTCCTGTCCTCAGGGGGTAAGCTGACTCTCATCAATACCGTGTTATCCGCTCTGCCCTCTCACTATTTCTCATGTTTCAAAGCCCCAAAGAGAATCGTCAAAAGACTGACATCCATACAGTGAGATTTCTTTTGGGTTAGTTCATCAGCTAAGAGAAGAATGTGTCTAACCTCTTTGAATAAAATTACCACCCTGGTGCCTAATGGTGGACTAGGAGCTCGTTGCCTTCCATCCTTTAATACTGCCAAGTTGGGAAAATGGGAACTATATATACTCAATGGAGAGCTATCTTTAGCCCTTATTATCACGAGATCCAAGTATGGAATTCCGAATCTGCTTTCCATTGTTGGTTTGAGGGAACTAAACAAAACTACACCAAGGGCCAACATATTTGTTGGAGAGACAGCGAGGAAGAGTTTATGCATCATAATGGTGGTTAAAATTACAGGCCACTCTGGAAAATATTTGGTTTACACAGAATATAGTCATGCACTAGGCAATGGTGAGTGTATTGGGCTCTAGACTGATAGGTGGCACAACAACACTACTTTGGCAACCAGATTTACAGGAATGAGCACTGTAAGGGCATTAGTATTGCGGATGCTGGCAGATGGGAAAGTGGCACTTGGTCATGGAGCTAGAGGTGGAGGAGATAACTTCTTGACTCTGAACTACCAAATTTGACACATTTGTTGTGTTCTCTGCAGGGCATTACTCCACAGGTACAGATCAAGGACAAGTACACATACAAAATCAACAAGGAAGGAAAATACACCGTTAAAGATGCATATGGGATACTCACATCAGACACGCAACACGTCTTTTCTGATTCACACTTAGCACTCACAAAACACATATGGGCTAGCTTTGAGCCGAAAAGGTTTGTATATTTGCATGGAAACTAATAAAAAATGTAGTGCCTACTAAAACTATTCTGCATATGAGAAAGGTGATCCCAACGGGATAGGAAATTATTTGCCTTCTTTGTCAGGTTGAGAAGGACATAGTAGGCCCCCTCTTCAATATATGCACTACCACCAAAAAACTTTGGAGTGTCATTAAAACATGGCTATCAACAGTAGCAGTGGCTGCTCCACCTGATGGGGTAACACACCGACTTTGCTTGAACATTCATTTGCATTACCTAAAGGCATTAACATGGCTGTCAATGGTGTGGTCCATATGGAAAGAAAGAAACAGGGCACATTTCACCCCAGCAGTACCAAATATTCAACTTTTGTTGCTTAACATACAAAGATCAACGTAGTTGTGGTAGAGGGCAAAGAGAACAACAAAGCTTTTTCCGCACAACTTCTTAGCTAGCAAATACAATCACAAGCATGTATGACTTTTAGAGCATAACTGGAAGTTTGTAATAATCAACTGTAGATACAAGTGGAAGAACTAAGTCATAGACTAGAAAATGGAGGAACATGCAAACACTCCAGGAAGGTCACGGGTAGAACCTCTTGGGGAAAATGCTTAACTTGAAACTGCAACAAACACAAGACCAAGATGTTATAAAGTGAGCAGGCTGAGCTGGGAACCTGGTTTGATATGGGGCCGATAATGACTTCTGTAGTCATCAGATTTAACCACATAAGCCGATGACAACCTATATAGTTGAAGGTTAGTGATCAATGTTGTTGAGATCCAAAAAAGTATGCAAGCTGATCAGAGAAGCTGGACTGCAGTAGCTTCAATCATCAACTCTAATCTGATCTGCACAGTTTAATGAAAACTGCAACAATCAAATGACTAAGATGCTATAAGGTGAGCAGACTGAGCTGTGAATTTATTAATGGTAATGACTCTTGCAGTCTTCATATTTAGCACCACAAAATCTGGTGACAGCTTGCATAGCTGAAGGTCTTTGATCAATGTTGTTGTGATCCAAAGCTGGAAAATCAGCAAACCAATCATGGATACTAGTTTGCTGCTGAACTTTTAGGATTGTTTGTGCAAAAGAAGCATATGAGTCTTTTGAGTTTGATTGCCTTGTATTTGGCACTTTCTTTCTTGTTCCATTTTGGGGATTTTTTTCTTTTTTCTTATGTCCCTTATTTTATTTTGTACATAAAGTTTTACCTTCAGTGACTTTTTGGCATAACAAGAAAAAACGAATACTTGAGTTTTAACCTCTCTTTCTTTCTCGCATATTCTTAAGAATATACCACACTATCAGCAAGAGTGCCCTACCGCACAACCTTGGCTACATCGAGGTATTTCGATCTGTTCTTTCTTAAATATTGATATGTCGATTTTCAATTTTCCAATTTTGGATCTTTTATAGAATTAGAATCGAGTCAAGGCTCATGTGATCCAAATTAAAACTCTTCAATTTGTTTTTTATCTGAAATGCATAGTCTAGTTTGTTTTCGAAACTGTTTATAGAATTTTTTTCAAGAAAAATGCGTGCATGTTAAGATATGAACATGATTATTCGTTAATTTATTTTTACAAAATATGACCGATAATTATAGAATTTTTTTTTTCAAAATATGATTGAAAAATCTAATGGTCACATTACACTAATTGACGGCTTATTTCATAATCTATAAATTTTCATTTTTTCGCTTCTTTGAAGAAATAGAATTCTTTAAAGAAACGGAAGAAACAAATTCGTAAGAATTTGTTATGAATTCGTAATGAATTCAATAGAATTATGTTTCTTATGAATTCGAAGTCTAATTTGTTATGAATCCTTCTAGCCTACGGAATTCATTAATTAATCATGCTTCTATATGAATTCCTACTCAAGAGAGATTTATGTCCATTAGTGAAAAGTCAATCACCCTAGATATCTTAAGAATTAAATCAACCACTCTATTTGTTATGTTAAAGTATGTTCATGTTCTATCTTGTAGTTTAGCAACCTATATACTAATCATTTGCCCAAATTGCATTAAGCTCACTAATTTTGGTAATTATCATCTACAATCCTCGTGGTTCAACACTCTTCTCATCACTTTATTACTTGTTCGACTTGTACACTTGCAAGTAATGAATACTACAAGTTTTTGTGCATCAAGTTTTTGGTGCCATTGTCGAGGATTGTTAGTTATGATAAGATCAATACTACGAGAATTTTCAGCTAGATTGGACTTTTTATTTCGTTTACTTCACTTTTCTTTCACTTGTGTGTGTAGGTTGTGGATGAACCTTTTGGAATGTGAAAATTCAGGTTTGGAAGACCCAGAGATTGAACGAACCTTTCAAGCAAGAAGAATAGCCTAAAGAGAGGTAAGAAGAAAACAAAAAACTATGGATGCCAATGATGAAGTGGTTGGGGTGCCAAATGAGGATGATAGACCCATGGAGGATTTTGCTCTTCCCAAAGTTGAGGAAGAAGCCCCACCTATTCGAAAGCCTGGCATTCATGCAAATAATTTTGAGTTGAAGCAAGCCACGATCCATTTATTATAGCAACATTCTACATATGGTGGCTCATCAACTAAAGATCCATACTCACACGTGGGTGCATTTATTAAAATTTGTGACACCATGAAGTATGCCGATGTAAGTCAAGAAGTCCTTCGGCTAAGGCTCTTTCCCTTTTCTATTTGAGACAAGGCGAGGAGATGGCTACAATCCTTGCCATATGAGTCCATCCATACTTGGGCTCAAATTGAGGAAACAATTCTTGATATGATTTTTTCCACCCTCAATGACGAGGGGCTTCGGGCGGAAAGAAAAGACCTGTATGATAAGAAAAGAAAGAGAGAACAATTCTTTGATTCACTTGAAGAAGTAAGAAGAGAATTTTCCGTGTAACAAAAGAAGAATTTTTTATCCCAAGAAGGAGAAATCTCAAGCCCTTTGAGTTTATTATGTATTATTTTAATTAATTAGGCAGGACAGAATTCGACTACATCATTTTGGCGCCGTCTGTGGGAATCGCTATAAAAAGCTATTACCGAGAAAAATGGAATCAAGCGACAGTATGAGATTGAGCGACAGCTGCAACTCTGGCATTTGGTCTCCTCAGGTCAGTAAAATATTACCAATACAACTCTAATTAATTTAGTGTTTGATTTCCAGAACAAGTTTCAGGACAAGATATGGAAATTGGCAAAGAGCGGCATCCTCTCGCCGTAGAATTTTTTTCTCAACTTGGTGAAGAGGTCCAATTTCGCAAAGCCAGAAACTCTGAGCCATCATGGCTCCGCAATCACGAGATACGCGTGTAGCGTGTTTTCTTTTTTAGCATGGTCCTGTTCACCATTCCCACTTCGAGACCCTCGATTGAAAATCAAGTTTGGCGAAGAACCGACCGCGGCGACTCCATCGGTTTCCAGCTCTTCCCATGTGTTCCATAGAGGGAAGCAGAAGTACTCAGGAGCATCAACTACATACTAAAAAAACCACCATGGATCATTTCTGAGATCTTGAACACTACACAACTTACAAATCCGTTTGCAGGAACCAGAACCAGATTTCAAGTCTTGGGTAACCTTCAGAAATGACATATGCAGCAGAGGAAGAATAAGCAGAGGCTAGAAACGAGAAATTCGGCCTCTAAAACCGAAACAATCTTGAAAAAGAACTTCAAATTTCCAACGCTTCCACACTTTGCCGTAAACCTCTGCCGCCGCTGCTGCCAGTGGTTCTCTCAGTATAACTGGTGTTGATTCAATTGCTCCTGCTGTTGAAAATGCCAAGAAGAATATTGCTCTCAATAACTTCGATTCTGGGAAGATATCCTTTTGTAGACAAGATGCTGCAGGTTTTAGGAAGAGTGCACTCCAGAGGCGAATTCTTGGATATAGTTATTCTGGATTCACCAAAAACTAGCTCTAAGTAAAAAAGCACTACAAAGCGCATCAGGGATGGATAGGAATTTCAATTCATTAACAAAACAATTAACAAGAAGTGGTTGATTGTTAATGACTTGCTCATGTTCTAGAGCCATGACACAGAGTGGGATGTTCCTGCATACTCTACAGTGTGCTAAACTGGGATGCTAAAGGTGGAAAGAGTAAATCTTGCTAAAACTCTTAGCAACCGGTTCATTATTAAAGAAATCAGAGGATGGAATTTCACTCATTCATTCCTTCGAGTCCGATACTCCATTTTTGGTGGATATCATAGGAACCCTAGCGTTCCTCTTCATGATGGTTGCCGCCGATTGTCTCGATTTGGAATCGAGGAAGAAGAAGAAGCAGGGATTCTTGGAAAGGGGGACGAAGATGTAGTGGACAATGAGATTTTCTTAGGTTTTCTTAACGGCAATAGTCATGATTGTGCTATTCCCTTCTCTTCAGTCATTTCCTTCGGCAAAGGATGACACTGACATTTCGAATTGCCGATGGGTGTCGGCGATCGAGAAATTGGAATTCTGACATTTGCAGTCCTACACTCAGTCATGTAGCAATTACACTCGGTGTCGAATACCTTCGGGGCCCAATTGTCGTCGTACATTCAATTCTGCAGCACTCAAGGTGTCCGAAGAGTGTGTTCTTTCATTTTCTGGTGTCGGGTACCGGCCTTAAATCCCTCATCGGTCCACGTACCCAGAATTGAAGTTCAAAGTATATTATTTCGATCCCAATAGAGTGTGTGGTCTGATTTCAAGCTCCGTGAAGCAAGCACTGGAAAAGCCATTGAATTACACGGGAAATTATTTGGGGATCTTCTTGAACCTTGCTTTAACAGAGTCATTCGCTTAAAATTACATTTCACATAAATGACGATGGGGCTCTAGAACCAAATTCTGGAAAACGCATAACTTCAAAGTTTGAGATCTTAGTAAAGTTAAATGTCGTATGCGTAGGAGTGGATGGTTCTGAAGGAGCTCCTAAAATTGAGATCTTATGCCATCTATTTCCCGATGACACTGGGATTGAGTTGCCTCACCAGTCAGCAAGGCTATGCATTGAAAATTTTCTATCATTTGACGAGAGACGAACATCACACCCATACAAATGGGCTCAACATTTTGTCTGGCATTGATTTTTTGCCGAAGGCGTCGCCCGTTCATGCTTTTCAGCTGAAACATCGCAAAAAATATGACGTTCACGCTTTCCTGCTGAACCGTCGCCAAGACAATGACGTTCACGCTTTCATCTGAACCGTGTCCAAGACTATGACGTTCACGCTTTCCAGCTGAACCGTCGCCAAGACTGTGACGTTCACGCTTTTCAGCTGAATCGTCACCAAGACAATGACGTTCATGCTTTTCAGCGGAACCGTCGCCAAGACAACGACGTTCATGCTTTCAGTTGAAAAGTCGCAAAGAAAAAGATTCACGCTTTTCAGCAAAAAATATTTCGAAGAGTGATTCACGCTTTTAAGCGAAACCCTCACAACAAAAAAGATTCACGCTTTTCAGTGAAAAATATTGTGAAGAGAGATTCACGCTTTTAAGCGGAACCCTCGCAGAAAAAATAAATCACGCTTTTCAACGAATAATAGTGCGAAGAGAGATTCACGCTTTTAAGCGAAACCCTCGCAAAAAAAGATTCATGCTCGACGCTCACGAAGCGCACCAAACAACAAAAAAAAAGGAAGTTGAAATCATCAACAATAAGAAGCCGACAAAAGGTGAGTAGAGCTCATTACTTATCTACTCTAATATGTCTCATTTTTCGGCAAGAATCATCAAAGATGTGAGGAAAGATATTATCTACTTCGATACCTCGATGCTACAAGTCCATCAAATATGCAAATTAAACCCAAAAATCAGTTCGCTGCCCAAGTCTTGAAGCTAGCTACACAGCCCATCGACCATCATAGCAATTGGCCAAAAGCTCTACGAATCCAGACCCAGTTATACTTTTCTCCTATCGATCAACGATTGAAATATCGATGAGGCATCAGCCGAAAAGCTTGCTACATTTGAGAGCATTAGCAAGATTCGCTAGAAAATGGAGCAAAATGATCCAGCAAAATGATCCTTACCACTTTGGCATGTGCTCTGAAAAATCAGAATTGATGAACCGAGCGAAGTATTTGGGATGAAGACTGACTAAACAAATGACGACATAAATGGCACCTCCCTAAAAAAATATGAAGTCATGTACTCTTTTTCCTTCACTAGGATTTGTTCCCAGTAAGGTTTTAATGAGGCATGATAAGATGAAAATTCAAAGGAGAGTGCTAATGAAATGAATCTTTGTGCAAAGATAATTTCATCAAAATACAAAAGATCTCGCAAGACCATGACTCCAAACTTCTGGAAACTCCAGCAGACGAAGATAGAACAAGAAGCATATATTTTGAAGAAAGTACAAAAACGCCCACTGAAAAGATGTCACTTGGAAGATAAGAAATCGACAAATAACACAGTCGAATTCTTTTGGAGAAATCGACTAATGGAGAGGGGAAATGTGATGTGGGCTAGAAGCAAGGTGGTCAATTGGGCCATTCTTTGTTGGTCAGAAAGCCCAAATCGCACCCCATACCCCACCAACTTGGCCCACAAAGCAATCAGCCCATGTGCCCTTCCCACTAGCACGACCCAAGAAAAGAGAGTGATGAT
>JAOWBN010238711.1:875-12186 GCA_028565015.1 Pinguicula moranensis
ATGTACATATTTGTTATATAGAAGAAACTAATCTAGATGATAAGATTTTGTGCAGATTTGTTGTTGATATCTTTTGGTTGAGAAGATGTTATGATCAACACATTGGTGGACGAGTGACTTGAAATCCTGCAAGTTTACGTCAATGACAGTATTATAATAATTTTGGCGAGAGCCACTGATTCACAGACTGATCGAACGAGCATGAGAGAGAAAGTGGAAAATTTGCTCCAGCCACTCTCTAGAATTGAAGATGAGTTGAAATCTCATCCCTGTACACCGTCACATGAAGAGCCGTCCGACGGAATCCGCTCACTGATTGCAAAATACAATCACTCTGATATCGCGAACGTAGCTGATGGAGAACTCACTCCAGAATCGGGGTCTGGCAGCGCACCGGCCCAGGTGGTTGCTGAAACCTCACAGTGCCCGATTGAGGCAGAAACTTATGTTGAGGAGAAAGTGGAGGCCGAACAACACGAGAAGGCTCCCGTTCGGAAAATCTTCTGGGCTGACGGACAGGATGAAAACATGGATTTTGATATCAACTCGGATTGAGGAGGACTCGGAAATATCGAATTGCAGGAAAGCTGATAAATACAGAATCCGCCTTTCCTTCGGCCCAGCGGCAGATCTGGAAATTGACCCAACGGATTTCGCTGGGTTTGTGGAAAAAAACAAAAAGGATGGCCGGAAAAACAAAGGGGAAAAATCCCAATCTAAGCGTCGTCCCTGGCAGAAAAAGGCGGCAACAATGACAAACAGCACGGCGCCGGAACATACGCCGGAAAAGACAGACGGGAAGGTGCAGAGCTCCTGTGATTCTCTGACCATTGGGGTGCAAAACTCGACCGTTGAACGGTCAGCGGACCACGTGGACGAGAGGAAAAAGAAAAAACGCGTGACCTACGTGGCGACTACGACTTTCAACGATGACAATGTGCCGACCAAATCTACTCCACAGGCGCAGATGAATCACACTATAGGAGGCACACAACCTGAACTGCCTAACACTGAAGCAACGAATGAACAAGGAGATAATACAAACCCAACAGACCCTAATCAAGGTTGGGAGGAGGTCAAAAGAAAGAAGAAAGTTGCCGCCCCGATGTTACGACCTCCCCTCCCGCCCCACATCGTGAATCTGCGAATGAATACCATATGATTTCATGTTACTTTACTCCCCCCTCCCCCTCCCTTTGTTACAAAAATGGATATAGATTCTGTCTTTACAGGGTATGGAGAAGTGGAAGACATCTATTTCCCAGTCCTGAAGGAGAACCAGCGTCCCTACATTTTTGTGAGATTTGCACTCCAGCAAGACCCCTATACACTGGAAAAAGAATTGAGAGGCATTTGGATGGGGGCCAACAAGCTCACGGTGAATCTGATCAAACCGACCCCTGTTGATGGTAAAATCCATATCCCCGCATAAAGGAACTACATGCGAAGTACTCAGACAGAAAAGTCCCCCGTGGAGGCAACAGAAGGCTCCTGCAAAACTTTGGCTTATGACCTTGACAACAAAGAGACGGACTGGCTAGCCAATAGCATACTTGCCACTCCGCAAACGCACACTACGCCAGAACTAGTAATGTCCCAACTGAAAGCCATGAACCTCACACTAGGCTCTGTCATCCCGGTGGAAGGAGGTGAATATCTCCTCACTTACCCAAATGAGGAACTGCAAACCAGCTTCTGCGAAAGGCCTGAAATGATTCACTCTCTAGGACTTCTGTCTATGCGTCCATGGCGCAATGGAAGATATGAAACTAGCAGAACAGTGTGGCTATAGATCAGAGGAACCCCACTACATGGTTGGTGTCCTGGTCTCTTTAAGAAAATTGCAGATTTGCTTGGTGAATTTATTATGCTAGACAAAGAGACTGAGAATAGAACCAATCTTCAGAATGCGCGAATACTCATCCGAACAAAGGAGAGTATATCTATTGATGAATAAATCAAGATAGTCATTGGGGATGAATGGTTCAAAGTCCGGGTCTGTGAAGAACGCCACTATGCGAGGAGAGGACAGTGGAAACCGGCTCAATTCCTATATCAATCACATAACAACACTGATTTCCCGGAGCTTAGAA
The DNA here is from genome assembly GCA_028565015.1 of Pinguicula moranensis. Taxonomy (NCBI): domain Eukaryota; kingdom Viridiplantae; phylum Streptophyta; class Magnoliopsida; order Lamiales; family Lentibulariaceae; genus Pinguicula; species Pinguicula moranensis. The sequence continues at coordinate 2,969 of JAOWBN010238711.1, forward strand.
ATAATGCAGCATATCGTCGCAGTCAAGGGGTCAGGCAAGCAGATAATGCAAAGCGTAGGGAAGAGGTATGGAGGCCAAAGAAAGCTGCAAACCAGCCTGAATCTCTCCCGGAAACCAGCTCAGTTGTCTCCCCGGCAAACCCCGAGATGGAAGCTCATGAGAAAACAAAGCCTGGTAGCCTACCTGATAGAAGAGAGGAAGGAAACACACCCCTGGACACACCCGTGGCACAGATAAGAATGGACAGTGATACACCAATGTATGATCAACACACAAAGGAAGCTGCCCAAGAAAGAATTGGCCACATTGGCACGCAGGATGCTAGGATAGATCCCCACCAGGCATCCTCAAGTTCACACAATGATACTTATGGGAACAATGAGCATATGGATGAACCGAGACCATCTGAAGTTCATTCAAGATCGCAACAGCCAGTACGCATCACCCCAGAGTCCCATGCGCCTCCGCCCAACAAGTGCAGTGAGAAAATATTCGGGCAAATACAGGAGATAAATAAGAAGAAAAGGAAGGATAGTGTGTCCGCTCCGAAATATACTAACTCCCTGATACCCGAAACAATCCCGGGAATGAACACAAACAGGCGAAAAGATAGCAAAGAAAAATCCGCAACATCCAAAGAAGCTGATCGCATCTGGGACTTTGGACAAGATCTTGGAGTGACTGCGGGGGAATCCATTGAGCAGACCAAAATTCGGCTACAGGAGCTCGAAGAAATGGACCGCATGGAAATTGTGACTGAACAGAACGATTCAAAGGTTCAGACAGAGACATGAGGATACTGTCAATTAATGTATGCGGGCTAGGGGGCCTAACCAAGACACTCTCGATCAACAAACTATCAAGGAAGCATAATATTGAGTTCCTATGTCTACAAGAGACGAAAAGAGAGAAATGTGATCACTTCCTGGCAAAACAACTCTGGAGTCATTCGGAATTTAAATGGACACACAACCCATCTCGAGGGAACTCTGGAGGATTATTAGTAATATGGTCATCTGAAGCATTCCTGGTATCACAAGTTTCTCCTCACGACAACTTTACCTTAGTTGAGGGAACATGTACTGCAAGCAATGAGCCTATCGCCTTAATCAACAAATATGCTCAATCAGGGAAATACGCAGCGAACAGAGCACTCTGGCAGGAACTATCCTCAATTATTCAGAATGCCCCTTCAACGATGGCCTTCTGTCTCATTGGGGATTACAATACAGTCAGACGAGCTGATGAAAAATTCAACTACTATGGAAATACTACTACTGAGATGATGGCCTTTGACAGGTTCATACTCTCTAATAATCTTGTTGATATGCCCCTCCAAAGATACTGCTATACCTGGCTAGACGGCAAAAGAATAAGAGCCAGCAGATTGGATAGATTTCTCCTATCTAAAAGGTGGATTGAAGTATGGCCTCAATCTATCAAAACAGCATTCGAAAGAAATATTGCGGATCACCGTCCCATCTTGTTGCATATTGAGGAATCCAATTGGGGCCCCAAAACTTTCAATACGCTAAATTGCTGGAACCTTCATCCGAACTTCCACAATTTTGTGAAAGAAACATGGCAATCCATATCTATCCAAGGTACGTCAAGCTCCATACTACATTTATCCATTAAATGTCTTCGGCAGGCCTTGCAGGTATGGAACAAGGACATATTCGGCTGTACCCAAAGGAATCTGAACGCCCTCCAGGAGCAACTAGATGGATTTGATGCACTGAGTGAACACAGACCACTTCTAGCCAATGAACTTTAGGACCTCTATGATACCAGACAGAAGCTGAAAGAGGCCAAGCGGCGCCATTCCACATTGATCAAACAGAAATCCCGTGCACGGTGGATCACCGAAAGCGACGAAAATACGGCCTTCTTTCATGCATAAGTCAAACATAGGCGGCAGAGAAACACAATACATGGAATGCATTTGAATGGCATATGGACAACAAACGTACCTGAGGTAAAATATGGAATCAACTCCTATTTTGCTAACCATTTCGCGGCGCAGGACCATCCAAGACCTACCCTATCTACTCCATGCATATATACACTTTCAGAGGACGAAAACAGAATGCTCCTGGCTGATTTTTCAGAGGAGGAAGCATATAAGGCATTATGGTCCTGCTCAGGTTCAAAGAGCCCCAGTCCGGATGGAATCTCTTTCTCATTTTTGCAAGTGAATTGGGACACTATGAAACCGTCCTACATGGCTTTCTTGAAGGAATTTCATCAGACAGGAACAATGTTCCGGCCACTCAATGCTACATCAATTGTTCTAGTACCAAAAGTGAAGTCCCCTACGGATCTCTCACATTTTCGGCCCATCTCTCTTGTTAGCAGTGCATACAAAATCCTTGCCAAGATCTTGGCAAATAGACTGAGGAAGGTGATACACAAGATCGTCTCTCCGGAACAATTGGCTTTTATTAAAGGTAGACAAATCCAAGATGGGATTCTCTTGGCCAATGAATTATTACGCCACGTTACATTGAAAAAAGAAAAATCGGTGTTCCTCAAAGTGGATTTCGCAAAGGCTTTTGATTCCATCAATTGGAATTTCCTTTGTCACATGCTGGGGAAAATGGGTTTTAAACCAAAATGGATCAAGTGGATCCATGCTTGCATATCCTCCGCTACAGGCAGTGTATTGATCAATGGATCGCCTTCGGGAATCTTTGATTTTAAACGTGGATTGCGGCAGGGCGACCCCCTCTCGTCCCTGTTGTTCGCCATATCATCGGAAGGCCTTAATATGTTGATCAAAAGTGTTCACTCCCTCCCTCTATGTGGACGACACCCTCTTCTTTGGCTCCGGGGAGCGTGAAAATGTCTTGGCTATGAAAGCAATTCTTAGATTATTTGAGCTCACTTCCGGACTGCGCATAAACTTCCAAAAAAGCAGTCTTCTATGCCTCAACATGCCACCACAGCAGCACATAACCCTAGCCAATCTCCCCGGCTGCTCAACGATGTCTGTGCCCTTCAACTACCTTGGCATCAAGATAGGATGTAATCCAAGACACCGCAGCAGCTGGTCTCACCTAATTGAGGTAATGAGTTCCAAAACACTCCTTTGGACTAACAAGTTTCTCTCCTTCGCAGGAAAGGTGGCGTTAATCAAAAGCGTGTTGAGTTGTATTCCGGTATACTACTTTTCCATATACAAAGCCCCTAAATCCATAATCAAAGACATGATCCGAATATGTAGAGACTTCCTATGGAGCTCGAGCTACACTCAAAAGACCTCAATAGCTTGGATCAAATGGAGTGATCTCTGTCAATTGAAAGAGGCAGGTGGACTTGGTTTTCTGAATCTTGAGGCCTTTAACACGGCACTACTTTGCAAATGGGGCTGGCGGCTCCGTACCGAGACTCAAGGGAATTGGATAGATGTTACAAAATCCAAATACATGTCCCAATATACAGAGCATGATGATTGGAATACAATTTCAGTGAATGGCCGGTCTTCAATATGGTGGAAAGACCTATACACTGCACTTGCTTCACCCTGGTTTTCATCTCAACTTACCCGTGTCATAGGTGATGGTCACAACACTCGGTTTTGGCGAGATAACTGGCGTGGATCAGGTCCACTATCGGTGCAACATCCAGAGCTATTCCAGTGTGTAGCCGATAAAGAAATCTCCCTCCATGACATGTGGCTGCATATGGTATCTACTCACATGCAGAACAGCAACTGGAGCCAAGTCCCCCGTCAAGCTCAACTGGACAAAATGCTCGAGATCGAAATTGAGACCATGGAATTATTCTCTCCATCTTCCCAAGCAGATACATGGATATGGGCAGGAGGAACACAAGGAAAATACACTCCCAGCAGCGCATACCACACTATCCAGCAGATCACCCCTTTGCCTCATGACACTGCTCCAGAACTAACACTGGTATGGTGGCAACTTCCTCCCAGGAAGGTCTCCTTTTTTTGCTGGAGGGTACTCAAACAACGAATTGCCAACATGGACAATCTGCTACATCGGGGCCTGGTGCTAACCGCTCAAGAGAGTCTATGCAAAATCTGCACCGACACACATGAATCAGTACCACACCTTTTATGTGTATGTCGAGACTCCTACAGACTATGGACCATGGTCTATGACTGGATGGGGATAAAACAGTGGGACCTAACTCCACGGGAGAACACTTTCTATCGCATACGGGAATGAGACCAGTGACCGCGTGGCAGGATCTTTGGAGAGCTATTTGGCATGCCACAATTTGGAATATTTGGAAAGTTAGGAATATGGTAGCTCATGGAGAGGGAACTTTGAATATATTTTCCTGCTTCGAGCAAATTCAAATTCAGACTTGAAACTGGCTAACAGCACACGAGAAGAACCCTACAATAGTGACTTCGAATGACTGGCTGAGGCACCCGGGACTTTGTTTTGATGTATATTTTCCCCCGTGACTGTAAATTTATTTAATCGGAATGTCCACCCCTATTAGGGAAGACATGTCCTTCTCCTATAAATTTTGTTGATGTGAATAAATTCATTATTATCTATCAAAAAAAAAGCATGGTCCGTGGGTCCTGTTTCCGCCCCCTGACCATCTTTATAGCCCCTACCCAATTTTATTGGCCTCGGAAGTCTTATTGCTTTCAAGTGGTCCCAAGGAGAATGACATCGGAATTACGTTGGAGAAGAATAGTGAGGAAACTATTTAAACAAATATGTCAATGACTAAGGCATGTTTCGTATCCATATTAATTTTCTCATTTTCCTTCTCTGTTTAATTCTTATTTTGATTCTACTTCTCTTTTTTATTTTGTATTTCTCCAGTGTTTGGTAAAACTATGAAAATTTTGAAAACGTTATTGAAATAGTGTTTGCAACCAAAATTTATAAGTAGATTAAATAGTATTCGTAGTTAAATTTGATAAGATAACTTTAATTTATTTACGAAATTGCCATTAAAAGTAAAAGTAAAAAAAATAACCTCCTACCTACTTCTGAAAAAAGAGTTTTGACAGGAAAATGAGAAGGAGAAGTGGAGTTTCATAATACTGTTTTTGAAATAATCTGAAAAAAAATAATCTGAAAAAAAAAGTGGTACAAAATAGGCCTTAAGTGAGTTTGGGTAACTTATACATACCTATTCATAGGGAGTTAGGGGTAGAGGGAAATTGAATTTGGATTTATATTTTTGGGTGTTTTTGGGTTTGATTTTAAAAAATCAAAACAAAATAAAAAAAAAACGAGACAATTCTATTTATATTTTAATTTTTTCAATTTGGATATTTTAAATCATTATGCTAAAAATTTAAACGGTTCCGAATTCAATGTCCACCCCTACTTGTTCAAATATAGTGAAAGTTGTTAAAATACGTATTAGGCAAATTCAAAAGTTTTGTAGAGAATGATTAAATTTTATACAACAACATGATTTCTAGTGAGAGACTCTCTTCCTTCTCACTAGAATTGACATAGATTTTGCTCACTAATCTCTGCTAACTGATCATCATCTGCAACGGCACAAATACTTCTCTTCAGTGAACAAATACTGAATCTGCAGCTTCACCAACAGCCATCACATAACTTCCATCAGCACTTGCTAGTCCGAAAAATGGAGCCACAGAAGCTGGCTGAATCCATCTCAGATGCTGAAGGAAAGGAGAGCATTAATGAACAGACATGGCATACGGTAACAAGAAAACAGAAAGGGAAGGCAACACTACTTCAGCCACAAAACAGAGGATTATCAAACTACTTACAGAGACTACGGGATGAAAGTGTGTCCTACCATGTGGCTAATCTACCAGAGACTTGGACGAAACTGGAAATGGCAAAGTACTTCTCCAAATTTGGCTATGTAAGAGATGCACACCTGCCACAGAGCCTAGATAGATTAGGGAGGAGATATGGATTCGTCCACTTCCCTCCTACAGAGGCAACAAACAATCTAGAAGGGGTGCTCAATGGACGAATGATCGGTACATACAAACTGGCGGCAAGCCTAATAAAAACAAGGCAAGCAACTTATCAGAGAAAACAGCCGATGCAACCACATGTGGAGATCACAAATGTGCAGACTATTCCAGCTAACACAGAAGACAAACCACTAAAGATGAAATTTTTACCTAAGCCAGAGGAGGCTCTGTGGCTGCGAAATTGCCTAGTGGCTGAGCTGAAAACCAATGTGGAAGCTGGAAATGTGCAACACCTATTAAGGAAGGCAGGCTACGGAGAGGTCCTCATCTCTACCATGGAAGGTGGAGAAATTCTGCTAAACCTGCAAAACGAGGAGTCCAAAACAAGATTACTATCTGATGATTCTGTTTGGATGCTCACCGGTATAACCAAAATTAGGGATGGTCTTACCAACAAAGGCGCGGGACGTGCGGTCTGGGTAAACATTCACGGAACACCACTGTCCTGCTGGAATGATCGTTTCTTTCTGGAAGTGGCGAGCCTGGTAGGTAGGAGCATCAAAGTCGCAGAAAATACGGCTAAAAAAACAAATCTACAGGCGGGACGTGTACTGATAGTAACCGATGCAATAGATAGAATATCAAAGCCTATTGAAGTTGAATTGGGGAAGGAGATAATCAAGTTAACAGTTCAAGAAGAAAGATTGCAAGCACCTCCTAAGGACTGGAAGATCCGGAAACAAATCGTGACTCAGGAGAACGGTGAATCAATGCTAAGCAAAGACGACTTTCCGGAGCTAATTCCGGCAGCAGCAGCACGGCGGGGAAGAGAAGACAGTCCGGCGCGCCGCGGAGAGAGGAGGGGGGGTCGCAACCGATTCCAACGGGCCAATCGAAAGAGCCGTTGGAGGAGACAAGGTTGACAACATCGGTAACAGATGACGCGAAATACGGCGGAAAATCCGGCCTCGAGCCCCTCGAAAAAACGGCTGAAATCAAGCGTGAAAGGCGCTCGAAATCTCTGGAAGGAGGGCGACGGATTGATGGACTTAGTGAAACGGATCATCTGCACGGGAAGGCTGGGCTTCTGGCGCGGACTGAACAAAGAAAACAATTAGCCAAGCCCAAATCGAAAAAGCAAGGACGAAATGGGCTACTGGAAATCAATGCTGCTAAGAAAAATGAAGGCCCAACAGCCCAGGTAAATGTGACAGATTATTTAAATACTAACACCCCTATTTTTGTGCAGGAATTTAAACAGGGAGAAAAAAATAAAAAGCAAGGAAAAAAAATTAACGGTGTCTGAGAATGCAGAATTACAAAGGGAGCAACTAAGGAAGACGGCAGAATTTTACAAAGAAATGGCAAGCACACCGGAAAAGGAAGAAGCTACGAGAAGAGAGCAGAAAAGAGCGGCAAAAATAGCTAAGCAATCCTCTTACAATATACTAGTTAAAGAAGTAGCATGTTTAAATTCTAAATATGATGCATGGTTAAAAAAGAAACAGGAAGCAAAAAAAATAGTAGAGTTAGGATATGAGATAAAAATGCAATCAAATGCACCAGAAGAAGAACTCCTAACTATAGTTAACCAGCTAGAAGAACGAGATCAAAGAAATATTAGAATAATAAAACAAAATAAACAAACAGAGATAGACAGCAAAATCGAAGAAGAAAACTAGATGTTTATCACAACATATAATGTAAGGGGTTTAAGGGATAAAACAAAAAAAAAGATGTCAAAAAAATGATTTGGAAAGAAAAAATACAAATGATATGTATACAAGAAACAAATTCTGATTCACTAAGCTATATGGACTGCAGCCAAATATGGCCAGCCAACAGATTTGAATGGAGAACTAAAAATGCTAATGGAAAATCAGGAGGACTATTATGTATCTGGGATCCAGGTGTTTTTGAGATAGAAAATAGTTGGGATTCCCATGGTATGTTGGCAGTAACAGGGTTATTGGGGGTTGACAAAATAAAAATTACAATAGTAAATGTATACTCCCCATGCGAGTATCAAGCAAAGAAGCAACTATGGGCTGAATTCTTGCATTACTACGTCAAACCCCAAACGAACTATGGTGTCTGTTCGGGGATTTTAACGCAGTAAGAAATGTGGATGAGAGAAAGCCTCTACTAGAAAGCCAAGGGAGGAGGCAGGGGGGACCATGGGGGCCATGGTCCCCTCCAGAAATTAAAAAAAAAACAAATTACCTGTAAATTTTTATTTTTTTTTAAATTTGGTCCCCTCTGTTAAATATGAAATGCCATTGAATATGGCATAATCTGCAGCCAGATCAGCTGATCGGTATGCTGATTTTTCGATCTATTGGACTCAGGATCGAAACCTGCAGCCTACAATAATTCCTGTTTTATGTTTTATAATAAATCAAAAAAATAATATTTGGCCAGGTTTCGAACCTGTGCTGATTTAATAATTCGCACTAGAATCACCACTGGGCTAGAGCTCATTTGTTAACTATATTCACACATTAAATATTTAACAGTGAAGAAATTTGAATATTATATTACCAACATAAATAAGTTTGATTATTTTATTTTTTACCGTAATATTTAAATGTACATACACTCGAACCTAATTTAACCCGGTCCGACCTACTTTATTTAAATCCAAAAAAAAATTTGGCCCCCCCTCCGGTAAATTTCTGGCTCCGCACCTATATATATATATTGATTCAATAATTCTAGTGGATGTTTAGTAAGGGAAATTGTGGGGAATTGTGGAAGATAGGATTGAACGTTACCCAACAATTGGTGGTGGTATTGTGATTGGGTCAATCCCTAGTAATTCTTCATAATCCCCCAAGCCCATACAAAAAATGGAAGATTATAATCCTGTATTGAGCGATTCCCCATTATATTTAACCTTTATATCAATAAATTAATTTTTTAATCCATTATTTGACATGTTTTTTTACAGTAATGTCCTTAAAAAAAATTCAAATATATTATATGATAGTATAGTAATAATTTAAACAATTGAGTTATCATTAACCTTTTATCGTTTAAAATGATTACTAAATATGGTGGGGGGATTGAGCAATAAGTATTCCTGCTGCTAAAGTCCTGTTTTGCGCAGGGTTCTTAAAATTATACTTGTGCTTATAATCATCTTTTTTCGAAAAATGAGTGTTTTGCGCAGCCACCTTCTACTACTTGTTCTTATTTTAAGAAAGAAAACCTTCTAAAAAATAAGTACTTCATGACATGCTTTTTTTCCTTCTTAAAAATTAGAATGACATTATTGTAATTATATCAAACTTAAAAATGACTTACAAGACAA
>JAOWBN010238722.1:0-12186 GCA_028565015.1 Pinguicula moranensis
CCTTAGATCTTGAAAGACTTTGTAACAAGATGGGCTTAGTTGATATCTTCCGCCCATCTTGAGGGGGAGTGTTGGAACCCAAAGTCATGAAATGGGTCACCTAATTAATTGGTTTGTCACATGAGAAGAAAAGTAGCAGCATGCCTGCACGCCTCCGCTGCAATGCCAAAAGAAGCACACACACCTTCTTTACAATTAATGAAGTGATGATGATGTCTATATTTCGTTCCTATAAATATGTATTGTATCGACTGTAATGTAATATAGAGTGAATCAGTGATTCAATAATAAGGAGTTCTCTGTTTTTCTGCATTTCTATTTTATAATTATCTTCATCTTCGTGATTAGCTACAACAATTACAACGAGGGACGCTATCTATCAAAGAATTTGCTCGCACTTTTCTGCACCTATGTGATCAGTTAGCTGCCATGGGACGTCTGGTGTTGCCCCTTGACATGAGTCATTAGTTTCTGCGGGGTTTAGGATTTGAGTTTGCTTCCTTCACCGGCTCCCAACTGTCCCTGGCTTCGCTCTCATCCATACGGGATATCATTCCCCGAGCTGAGACCTTTCAGGCGTTGTATACTCGTACGGTGTCTCCGACTTTCTCACCGTCTCTCGTCTTCATAGCTGCTCTCGGACCACTTCCTATTGCCTCATCTTCCTCAGCTACTTCTTTTGCTACTGGTTTCCGGCCATCATCCACCCTGCCCTCCAACTCTGGTCCTATGCACAATGCACTTCCTTAGTCTCCAGCCAGTGTTTTCCTTGCCCTCCGACCCTATTACCCCCTTCACAACCACTTTCTACCCCTCAATTTCATACCTCCCCTGCTATTCCACGCGGCAGTGACAACCATCGTGGTCTTGGTCGAGGTCGGGGCTCCTACAATCCCCGATGCCAGCTTTGCTGTGACTATGGTCACTTTACAAATCAGTGTCCTCGCTTCACCATCGCTGAAGCTCATCACGCCGTCATTGATTTACCGCCGCCCAGCCTGTCGAGTGGTCATGGTAGCCCACCTCCAGTGAATGGTCCTTACCCAGCGCCTTTCTGTTTTGCTGGCGATCCTTTAGGATCGAGCCTCATTTCGTCACAGGGCTCCTATTATGTAAGTTCACAGAGGCCCTATTTGTCTCTTGCGCATCCTCCACTGGCCCCTCTCTCGGTACCAGCCCATGGTCATCAATTGGGCTTCTCTGAAAAAAGCCCATCCTACTGGAAGTTACTCCTATCGCGAGCAGCGGGTTCCCTTTGGGCATTCCATGTGCCCATCTTGGGTCACATGCCCCACTCAAGTTGGCCCTCCCGTTATAGGCAGTTTTCTTTAATCACCCTATATGGTGCCACCTCCGGTTGGTTTGTCATGATATTCGGCCCCCTTCTGTGTCCGACTGGTACATGGATTCCGGTGCATCATCCCACATGACTACCACCCAGACCAACCTTGATCAAGTCACCCCTTATGCAGGTACCGATTGTGTCATTGTTGGTAATGGAACCCCCTTTCAATTACGCATATTGGCACTACTTCTGTTGCTCCGTTACCTTTACTTGATGTTCTTGAGGTTCTTTTGCTTACCAAAAATCTTTTATCTATTAGTAAACTCACCTCTGGTTTTTTCTCGCTATGTTGATCATTATTTTGTTATTCAGAATCGTCAAATAGGACAGGTGGTGGCCACCGATCGACGTGATGGTGTCTTGTATGAACTTGAATGCAACATCCCTGCTTTTCTTTCATATTTATCTGCATCTAAGACTTGTAGTTTTGATTAATGGCATGCTAGATTATGTTACATTCCAGATAGTATTTTAGCCTTATTGGGCAAACAAGGTCGTATTTTGCTCACAAATTCAACCCCCTCCCCTCATTTTTGTGTGTCTTATCAAATGGCCAAAAGTCATCATTTACCTTTTGCCTTAAATAATAAACATGCCTCTAAAGCTCTTGAATTAATACATTGCGATCTTTGGGGGCCCTTATGTTACTTCCTTGCATATTTATCGTTATTATGTAATTTTTATTGATAATTATTCGCGTTTCACTTGGTTTTCTCCTCTCAAAGCAAAATGATCTTTTTGATGCATTTATTCATTTTCAAATCTTTGTTGAAAAACAACACTCCCTTCCTATTAAGCAATTTCAGAGTGACGGTGGTATGAAATTTATAAATCTTCATTTTCAAAAACATCTTACCCCAGCATGGCATCCATCACTTACTTTCTTTTCCTCACACACCTGCCCAGAATGGTCGGGCTGAACGAAAACATCGTCATATCACTGAAATGGGCCTTACTCTCCTTTTTCACTCTCATGTTCCCTTCACATATTGGGTTGATGCGTTCAATACTGCTACCTGCATCATCAACCAATTACCTTCTCCACTCCTGTCAGGTATCTCTCCCTTTGAACAACTTTATGGCAGTGCTCCTCATTATGCTCATATTCATTTTTTCAGCTATCGTGTTTATCCTGGCTTGCGTGATTATGCTCCTCATAAATTAGCTCCCCAAAGCCTTCATTGTCTCTTTCTTGGTTATAGCTCCTCCCACAAAGGCTTTCGCTGTCTTGATCTTTCTACATCTTATATTTACATAACTCATCATGTTCGATTATATGAACAATGTTTTCTATTTCATAGTCTCTCATCTTCTACCCCTCCGCCTGCTCTTGACATCTCGGCCTTCCTTGAGCTTCCTGCTCTTCCTTCACCATCTCCCTCTTCCCCTCGTTCTTCTTTCCCTTCCTCTTCTCCTTGTTCCACCTCTACCTGTTCCATGTGTCCCCTACCTTGCTCTATGTCTTCTCCTGTTTCTCCTGTCGAGCCCTCCTTTACTCCTGATCTTTCCCCTGATCCTCCGTCCCAACCCTCTCCCTTGGTGATACCCCAGGGCTCATCCTTGGACGCTCCTTTATCCTCTGCTTTCTCCTTAATTTTTGCATCTCTCAAACCCGATGACCGCCCTTCCTTGTCTTCTCCAGACTCTTCTTCCTCCTCTTCCTTTCCGTTTGAACCCCCTGTCATCCCTGTTCCTCCCATGCCAGTTAACTCGCATCCCATTATTACTCATGGCAAAGTTGGTATCTTTCGACCTCGTCGTGCCTTTGCAGACTATTCCAAACTTGCTCCCTCTGGTCTCATCTCTGGACTATTGGCCTCCACCGAGCCTCATGGCTTTTGGTCCGCTATCAAAAATCCTGCCTGGACAGCTGCTATGGATGAGGAGATTGCTGAACTTCGTCAGAATCACACCTGGGACCTTGTTCCTCATCCTTCACATTTAAACATTGTAGGTTTAAAATGGATATTTCGCACCAAATATCTTCCAGATGATTCAGTGGATTGGTTCAAAGCTCGATTGGTCGCTCGTGGTTTTACTCAGGTTCCAGGACTTGACTATTTTGATACTTTTAGTCCCGTTGTCAAGGCTACCATAGTCCGCACTGTATTAGCTCTTACCGTCTCTCGTCGTTGGTCGCTGCGTCAACTGGATGTTAAAAATGCCTTCTTAAATGGGTATCTGGTTGAGGATGTCTATATGGAGCAGCCCTATGGCTATGTGCACCCTCTTTATCCAGACCATGTATGCCATCTCAAAAAAGCTCTATATGGTCTCAAACAAGCCCCTCGAGCTTGGTTTGAGCGGTTTAGTATCTTTCTTGGTTCTCTTGGATTTGTTTGCAGCCGAGCTGACACTTCTCTTTTTATCTTCACTCATGGCTCTGATGTTATCTACTCATTGTTATATGTGGACGATATTATCGTCACTGGCAGCATTGTTCCACTTCTGGATTGCTTTGTTCATCGCCTTCATGCTGAGTTCGCCCTAAAAGATCTTGGCTGCCTTACTTACTTTCTTGGACTTGATGTCACACCTACTGCTGATGGACTCTTTCTTAGTCAGATGAAATATGCTCTTGATATTCTCGCTCGCGCTCAGCTATTGGATAGTAGTGCTGTCAGTACTCCTATGGTTGTTGGTCAGTATCTCTCTTTTGAGGGTGATCCTTTACCTGACCCAACATTGTATCGCTCTCTTGTTGGCGCCCTACAGTATCTCACCATCACTCGTCCTGATCGTTCTTATGCGGTGAATTCTGTTAGTCGATTTTTGCACGCTCCTACACATCGTCATCTTCAAGCTGTCAAGAGAATTCTTCGCTATGTTAAGGGCACTCTTGCCATGGGTTTGCAGTTTTTAGCCTCGTCCGATCCTTGCTCGATCATTGCTTATTCTGATGCCGATTGGGCGGGGTTTCCTGACACTCAACTTTCCACCGCTGGTTTTGCTATCTATATTGTCACCAGTCTCTCTCTTGGAGTGCTAAGAAGCAACCAACGGTCTCTCGGTCTAGTCGCGAATATGAGTATCGCGGCTTGGCCAATTCTGCTGCAGAGGTGTTATGGCTCCACCATTTATTTCATGATCTTGGTATTCCTTTGACTCATTCTCCACTTATTCTTTGTGACAATAAGAGTGCAATCTTTTTAATTACAAATCCTATTTCCCATAAGCGCGCCAAGCATGTCGAACTGTATTATCACTTTATTCGGGAACACGTCCTGGCTGGCACTATATGCACAAAGTTCATTCCATCGAAGTTTCAAGTTGTTGATGTTTTTATCAAAAGTCTGTCTCGCGAACTTTTCACTTTCTTTCGCTCCAAGCTTCACGTGGTCGTCAATCCCACGCTTAGCTTGCGGTGTGTGTGTGTGTTAATATTGACCTACACAGTGAAGATCTGATTTTGTCAACTGCCAACCATACATCTACTGCTCATGACAAGACTACACATACAGAAAATCAGATGCAACGGCCATAGAAGATTTTTGACCATTACTTGGAAACACTATATGTACACCTCATACTCACATGTAGAAACACAAGTTGAAGAATAATAAAGTAGACAAGTTTCAGCATATCAGTTGTATGCAAAACTACTCACATTTATTTTCAAATAGCTTTAGTAGAATTCAAACACTCACAGTGGTATCGTAAGGGTGGAGCCAGGAATTGAAGTGGAGGGGCCAAATTTTTAGGTTTGAATAGAGTGGGTCGGGTCAGATCGAATATGTTTAAGATGCAAAAAAATCCAATTTTTTTTTTCGGATTTGAACAAAAAATATAAGAAAATTTAATAAATTTTTATATAAATTTATTAAAGTACATTGTTCAATAGAAATATATCGAAGACATTTGAATTTTTTTAGGGTTTGATCGATGAATGTTTAAAGTAAAAAGATTTTCAATTTTTCTTATACATCAAGGTTTTTAATTTATGAATACAATTTTTTTTAAATACTATCTTAAAAAGAAATATAATATATATATTAAAAATAGTCCAAAAAAATATAAAATAATAACTATTAATTTAATTCTTACCTCTTTATCTATAATAACATTAATATAATTTAAATTGTACACACAGATCGAATCCCAGCTTCTACAATTTTTATTATTATGATGGCTAACCGAAAAAACAATTTAGTTGTGGCCTAGATTTGAACCCTCAACCTGAAAATTTCGAAACCCAACAACCAACCAACTGAGACAGCAAGCATTTCGTTCTAATTTAGCACAAAATATCATTAGATTCTCTATTGGGACCAAATTAAAAAAATAAAAAAAATTACGTGTAAAACTTTTTTTTAATTTTAGGGGGGACCATGGCCCCCCTACCCCTACCCCTCTCCGCCTCTGGGTATCGTTTAGATCTATATGGGGTCAAGAATCCTTCTCCATTGGTGTATTTATTGTCAAACAAGTAGTATGATCATGCACCAAGAAATAAACATTAATGAATATTAAAATATGTCCTTCATAAATAGACATTGCTCTGCACAAGTTAACTTTGGACAACCTAAAGCATCCTGGGTGTTGTAACACTGCGCAGAAAACTCTTTCATCTATGTAGATCCTTCCCACCCATTAAGCACATACATAAATCTCCCCTCCTTGTCACACACGCGCAAGTACATTGGTTGCAATCTGCCATCTCCATGTCCTGTAGCGTGGCTAATACACTCGAGCATTCCCAGACACACATGTTCCATCTAAGGCACCCAAACAACCATGTCATGACATACTGTGTAACTCAGTAAAAAAATATAAACATTACCCAAATAGATATACAATCAACATAGCATATTTCATTACCTTGAAACATTTCTAGCATGAGCCGTGCAATCATTAGGTATGGGATATGTTTAACAAAAAAGTGATCATACGAACTAATAACAACATTATGGAAAGCAAGGTGTATGATACGTGCCGACATCTAAAAATCATGTCTTGTGGTCCTCTTGTCTTGCAGTTGTATGCTAGAGAATGTATTTGCCACTTGTTACTCCTGCCCCCTTCAAAGGAGTGCACAATCTAACGAAAGCCTCCTTGTGTAGCCTTAGATTGTCTAAGCAATCGACATTGTTCATCAAAGTTAGACTGCTCAAGTACTCAACGAAGAGAAATATTGAATCTTTACAAGGGTATATATGAGTATCAAACATATTGTAAAAAAATAAATATTAAAGTAGGGTTAGGGCATTATTAGACGTGACGTGAGCAGGCGAGGTACGAAAATTTCCTATTAGCGTCCTAAATTTATTTAAGCAATGATTCAATATGTGTGACTGTGGCTTTTATGTGAATCATTGTAATAAGATGTCTCAAGTTCAACAACTCGATAAAATAAAGTTCTCCGAAAAATATATAATTAATGTGTTGTTTGTGTTTACATCCCCATATCGTTCCTTGCATGGCTTATTAAAAAAAAAGGCAAGTATGTTGATACCAATCTACAAAAAATAATAGGATACCATAAAAATTCCGTGCATTATCTCAATATCAGATGATTCCTTTTCAGGTTGGGGCTTTCAATTAATTAGGCCCAGTAAGATGGGTTTATCGATGGCCCAAAAGATTATCCTTACTACAAACCGCCGGCGAAAATAAGTCGGTCGGAAACTCGGGATAACGAGGAAGATGGCACCACCGTGGTCGGACGACAAACCCACGGCGACGGACGACGAAAACCATAACTTATGGAAGTTCACATGGGAAGCACAGTCGCACGCCTCAATAATCCGGTTGCTCCTGTTCAACCCGGATACGAACCCCCGAGCTCAATGCAGAGACCTCAAAGTTAGTCTTATCCTCCAAGAGTCTCTGATTATGGCTTCGTTTGTTGAATGCGGCTCCGAAGAGGAGACCTTGCTTCGGGTTCCGATCCCAAGGACCTTGATTGATCCGGAATCGCCGCCCAATTTTAGGGCGTTCGATGACCACATTGAGGTTAAACTTGTGTTGCTACTTCCGGTAGACCACGCTCTCGTCTCGGATTTTGATTCAATTCTCAACGTTGACGAAAAAAGGAAAGAGCAGCCTCCGCATTCTGTGGATTCGGGTAAGTGAATTTCCAGCTCGCGTTGTAACCCTTTTGGCTGTTAACTTTAATTTATTTCATCTCTAAAGCTTCAACTTTTATATAAATTTACCGGCCACTGCTCTTTTTCGGATGAACTCTATGCAACTTTTCTGCTGCAGTGCTCACATTCTGTTCCCGTTTTATTAAACACGCGGCTTGGATATTTCTTTAAGGATCTATTTGAGCGCCAGTGCTTTGAACTATTTTCTAATCTTGGAGGGTTACGGATTTAACCGTGATTTTCCCAAATCCTTCCACCATGAAGGAAAATGGCGTGTTGAATTGTTTAATGGATGCAAAGGACATGGTTTAGTTCAGTTATCGCTGTTCTATTGTATTTGGAAATTAACTTGGTTTGTATGTTTAGATCTAAAGAAATTATCTTGTATCAAGGAGGTGCACTTGTACTGCAGGAATTGCTCTTCTAAGCTGACCAAGTGTATCAGGTAATCGTTTGATTTGTCCTATATGTTGCATACTATATTATCCACTTTCTTCTCAAAGTCACAATTATGTGATTAGAGATATTTGACCTGTACATCATTGTTTTCTAAAGGGTGAAGGGTTGTTCTTCAATGCTGTTCTTTTGTGATGTTTCCAACTGCATGCTATACTACTGGTCGCTGCATGGTTTACTACAACTTTTACTGGTTTTGTTATGCTCAAGCTGACCCTACAGTTCCGGATTTTCAACTACATATACAGATGTTTTTCCGAAATGCCGTCGGTTAATTGGCGAGATGTTGCTGACAATTGGTTTGGGAATTGTTGTTGCTCATTTGGTGGTGTAAGTGAGAAGCTGGTTGCATCATATGCAAAATCCTACATGTGTGCACCAGGTTTGGGACTCTTGAATATATCATCTGTTCTCTTATGCAAGACCGATCTCTCGGGATGTGAAAACCAGGATGAGAGACTTGAGCGAAATAAGGAGTCTGTTCTAAGTTCAGTGAAAGATACCCATTCAACTAGAATTTCACATGATGAGGCATCTATGCAAGTGCCGACAGTCTGTGGTGGGAAGGATAATGAGGATATGCTAGTTCTGGATAGATCTGCAAAGTCCTTTTATTCTGAAAATAATAGTGCAGCAAACGTGGAATATGAATCCTTGGGAAATGTGGTTAATGGTGATAGCTTATCTTGCACCGTTTTGGCTGAGCACGTTGATGAAAGCAAAATCTTGATGAATGTAATAAGAGAAACAGGACACTGCGGCAATGAATGCTGCACTCCAGATCTGATGGAGAGCTTATCAAAGATGCAGATTGCTGGAGCAGACACCAAATTTCTTGAAAATCAGAGAGCACTACTGGATGGCTATCTAGGGAATGGTTTCATGATTAGATCTTCTGGAATTACAAAAGATATTCACTGGACTGAATCTGTATGCCGGCAATGCTCTTCTCCCATTGGAGCTTATCCTTGCTATGATGATAATGCACCAATAGATGGTGGAGTCCGCCTATTTAAATGCAACATTTCAACTTGCTTGCCCTGTGGGGGATCTGAAGATGCATTTGGGTTGGTTCTTTTTTCTTCTAGTTCATTGCTCATGCTATATGTCATCTCATATGCCTTACAAATTTGAAAATGATGTGAAATCCATGCTGTTGGGTTCAGTGAATAATGACATGATCCATCATCTGAGAGGATATTCTGCACCTTCTAATTGAAAACCTTGATTTGTCTTGAAAAAGCTTCATCAAGGAGAGTTTTAAGAAGTAGCAGAATGGAACATAATATCCTTGATTCTTCTACTATTTTCCCGTATGTACTCCCCTTTCCTTGTACTCTATAATTGCTAGCTTACTAATCCTTACAAGGATCCTTATCATTAATATTTCCACCTCCAAACAGGAGCTATACTCTTGAGAGAATATTTGCTAGCCAGTTGCTGGAAAATGCACGAGATGAACTATCATTCAGGACTATAGTTAGAGACATCAGAACTAAGTCACCATTATTGCACATTGTTCTCCTGAATCCAAATTCATGGGGATGTACTGGGAACTTGGAAGTTGCTGAAACAGATTCTAACCTAGCAATGCATCCCATTATCAAAGTGTTATATTCTGCCCCTGGTCAAGGCATGACATTTGATTCAAGGTATCCGATTTCTATTAACAAATTTCCTTCGTTGCAGTGGTATGTCTTCTCTGTGCTTTTGATTTTTGTTGAATGCTTCAACCACTGTCTGTCTAATTCATTTGTTTGAAGAATAGACAATAGCAAGGACCTTGAAATTGTTGGTGCTCGAGCTCCAAGTTCTGCTCTCTCCTTGCTTAACTTGCTCTCCACGTGGGTTTTGATGTTGATAGGCCGTATATCTAGTCCATGATTTACATGTTTGCCAGGATAAGTTGTTAATTTGGATTTGTATCCCAGATTTTGATTGACCCTGTACTGATCCATGAACTAATAGCCACTCTGGTTTGGCCCCTTCGTAGGACTATGGATGATTGGGCCAGAAAGGGTCAAGCAGATGAAATTTACATGTTTTCATCTCAAATAGGCGAATTAATTCATGTTCTGGAGCAGGCTAACCAGGTGTATCCACTATCATGTGCTTCACTCCAGGGTTTGCTTTTGTCATCCATGAGGAGATGGTAGCTTACCTTTTCCATTTCTTGTGAGAGAGCGACGAATCTCATTTTTAAGTGCTAGAACAACGATACCAAGGTGCGGGAAAAGCGAATCTTGGTCCAGTGCATGTTTTTATTAGCTCTGACTTTCATCTCTGGGTAAAAATTTGTTATACCAAATTTGAATGAAGAGAAGTTTTGGTAATGGATTCTTTGGAAGAAAGGTATCCAAATCCTTTGTACAGGCAAATACATGCAGTCTCCAGTTCCTGTGCTGCTCATCCCAATATATCCAAGTAGCAAAAGCGGCATATGGCGGATATGAGAATATGAAATGAACTTTTTCTTCTTGTTCTGGCATCAAGATCAGACTGAGGCCGCGGTATATATCCAGCTCCATTCTTTCTACATGGAGATTATGTTCCTTATGAGTCTGATTCCATCGCGCAGCCATGTAAAACTTCAATTATATTGTTGTCTTGGTAGGATTTTGATGGAGATCTAACTCATCTTGGAGCTTGTACACCATACATTCTTTTAAGCATATTAATCTTCAACCTTCCTTTGTATTATTTATAGATTGAAAGCCGTATGGCATCCCAGTTGATGGAACATATTTGTTTTGTTAAAAAGTAGCATGCCTTCTTGTGCTGATAGATCTCCTGTGGGACCAAAAGATAAAGGTCAATGAATCTTATTATTCTTCTGCCACGGTCTATAAATAGCAAGTAGAACATCTCAATTTTCAAACCATGAAGGAAGATGGGGCTTACATGAAGTGCAGTGGCCATGTGTGATAGCCAAGGATGACTTGCCTGCAGATCCTTTTCTGAGCCATTGTAATGGTCATTTATGATAAGTGTAGCTGGTGATATTGTAGGTGAAATGTAGGTCTAGATTGGACAGCCGGCAGTCTCCTTGGCTAACCAGACTTGCTCTTGTCTCTCATGCCAGACCTTATCATTCCTCTATTTTAATGGACTCTGGTGAAAATGGACAGAGTCGGATCAAATTCTATCATAAACTGTAACATATCTCAAAGCTGGAGCTTATCTGCTGACAACAAGGTGGACGGGTGTGCGAATCCCATTGAGCCGTGTTTGAAGACAATTGATTCATGCAATAACACATGTAAGTCTGTCGTCACACCAACTTTTGACTCATTGCATTCTGTGTATCTTTTATATTGTTGTGTCTTAGCGCCGCGGCTCATGACTCACCCCATTCTCAATATACTGTGTATTTTAACTCTTGAATTTTTTGTAAGACATGGCTCAATACGGTGACAAGTACGGCCGCCAGACCGATGAGTATGGCAACCTCATCAGCCATACTAACGCATTCAGCAACCCCATCTACCACCCTGGTGGCGGCACTGATCAGTTTGGAACCACCGGCATTCAGACGAGAACTACCAGTGCATCGGTGTGGCGCGTATATGAGCAATCCGTTTGGAACTACTGGTAGCACCACCGTCGATTGAACATACGGGGCTGGTCAGTATGGCGCTACCGGCACCATGGGTAGTGCTCATAAGGGTGATCAGTACGGCACCGCAGGTGAACATATGACTGTGAGACTAGGGGTGTCTCCGGCACGCACACAGGTGAGCATGGCAACACTGAGGGCCATAAGACTGATCAATGTGGGAATACCGACACCAAACGGGCGATGGGTACGCAGGGGCTTATGAGAGTGATCCATATTCCACCGGCACCACCGGAGCTTATGAGAGTGATCCATATTCCACCACTGGCACCACCGGAGCTTATGAGACTCACAATGGTGGAAGAGCTCAAGGAACCACTGAATCTGTCCATGAACATCATCAGAAAAAGGGAGTAATGGAAAAAATCAAGGGAAGTTGCCTAGCACCCATGAGAGTGATCCATATTCCACCACAGGCACCACCGGGGCTTATGAGAGTCACAGTGGTGGAGGAGCTCAAGTAACCACTGAATCTAGCTATGAACATCATCAAAAAAATGGAGTAATGGGAAAAATCAAGGAGAAGCTGCCTGGCACCCATCATCATTAGACGAACGAGGATAAAAGACTGCGTTGTCAAAACAGAACGAATAAGCCAAATCTCAACTTTTCAGAGAAGGCATTGTGAGTGTGCATGAGTTATTATGTACTACTTGTGCTTTTAATAGTTGGAATTTCATTTT
>JAOWBN010238732.1:0-12185 GCA_028565015.1 Pinguicula moranensis
AATTCCACCATTAGGTGTGTAATTCCAGTATCAATTCCAAGTTAATTCCCAGCATGGGATTGTTAGTAAACGGCCCCTATAAGAATTCTAATAGTATTAGAATTCATGCCTATAAATATGAGATTTCTTAACTATTAGGGTATAGAAGGGTGGCAAAAAAAAGAGAGAGACTGGGTGAGAGAAAAATAGAGAGTTGTGAGTCTTTGGATGTGGCTCTCTGTGTCTGCGAGACTTGAGAGATTTTCTCAGTATATTCTAGTTGAGAGACTTTCTCAGTATCTTCTAGTTATTCTGTGCCTCTGTTGTATCACGAAAATGTTGTTTCTTAGTGGATTGATTTCTCTCTTCTCCCATGGATGTAGGTTTTCAGTAGAGATGGGTGGGGCAGGCCACTTGCCGTGCCGTGCCGCCGACCCGCTGGGTCCGGGTCATGAATATGTGGAACCGAACTCGGCCCTTCCGGGATGGGCTAACCGCGATCCGGTTAGCTCGACCCAGTCCTCCGTGCTGGCCCTACGGGTTAATTGTCGTGCCCTGTATGGTTACGGTACGGTTCATGTGCGGTTAAATCACCGATTTTGACCCGGAGGGTCGATTTTATTTGTCAATTTCTTTAAAAAATTATTATTATTATTATTTTAAAAAATTATTTTTTTAGGATGTATAAAAATATTTATTTAGAATATTTTTATCTAACATAGTTATTAGAAAAACATATAAATCTATAAGCTTTTAAAGTTTATAACTTATTTTTTTGGGTGAATATTATAAGTAATATTTATAATTTATATAAAATTCTAGTTTTATCTAGTAAATTAATAGAAATAAAGGTTTAAATTTAGAAAAACATGGTTATAGTTTAACTATAAACTATAGTTTGATATAAAGTTTTTATTTTTATCTAACAATTAAAACAATCTAATGATCCTAAATCACTATCTAAATTATATATATATATTTAAAAATCATACAAGTATTCTCCCTTCTCTAAGAAAGAGTTACATAATACGCCTGTTGGCCCGGAGGGTCGGCCCTACGGGTTGACCGGATTTTTTTTAATTTTTTTCTCAATAATTCATAAAACGGTCAGGCCGTGTAGCCCGCCGTGCTGCTGCCGTACCAAAATCTTTTCCTACCCCCACGGGTCGCAGGTCGTAAATTTTGCAACCCGGGCATGACCCTTGGCCCGCCGGGTCATGACTCGCCGTGCTTTTTTACGTGCCGGGTCCGGGCCAATGGTGATTTTGTCCATCTCTAATTTTCATGCTTAACCACGTAAATCTTATGTTATTGCCTTGTTTTATTATTTTCGGTTTCACAAAGTCTGAAATATTCCCAACATTTAGAAATAACATGATTATATAAAAAAAACAAAAAAAAAACATATTCAAATCCTCCAGATTCCATGAATTTAAATCAAATTGAATCTTGATCCTGTATTCCTATTATGTTTCTAGCAATCTGGTTATTGCCTGATTGATCCGCCGTCTAGACCTGCATGAATCCCGGACTATAAGGGACGGTGGTATTCTTGATCCACCCATCAAATTGGAACACTTGTTCCGCAGTGAAACTCTTCGCAATCTCCGGCGTGATCTTCTGGATCCCCTTCCAGTCGACCCGCTTAGACGTATCCGACCCGGGTCCGCGGTTCTGGTACTCTCCATAGTACAGCGTGTCCAGACCATAGCTTCCCATCCATGGAGACCATCCAGTCGGATCTATGAAGCCGCCGATGTTCGATTGCATGATGATTGTCCTCGAATACTCCTTCGCCGGCCGGCCGAGGTAAGCTTCTATCGGTGGTTTCACTTCGGTGAATCCTGGCTCGGAAATGATGTCACAATTTTGGATGACAGTGATGGTGTTACCGCGTTGGTCTTTGCGTCCCTGGCCGGTGACCATACACCTCTGGTTAGGGTGGGGCTTGCGGACCTGCAATGTGCAATTCTGTAGGACGGCCCTGGCATCGCCGAAGATCATGTCGATGGTGCAATCTCGGTAGTACTGGCGGTAGGCAATAGGGTTTCCTGATACCCGTCCATGTGGACGTTGTAGAAGATGGTCTTGTCGCCGGAGACACGGACTGTAGCGGCCTGGTGCTTGTTCGAACCCGCGGTGTTCTCAAACCCGATGTCCTTAGCCATGAACCCATCACCATTCACAACTGCAGCAGAGGAGGCAGGAGAAAACAGAGAAAAATGGTCAGAAATACTGCTTTCAAACTGTTTGACGCAACGCCTCACCGATATTTGAAACTCTGCTTTCAAATGTTTCGATGCCTGACCGAAATTGAAACTTACCGAGAACGCCAGTGTGGAATGGCTGTATTCCATCAGCGTAGTTCTTGTTGTTGACGGCTCTGGTCTTGGACGGCCCATCTCCATAGATCACGAGGTTGTTCACCCCCTTTCTGATGTTGACAATCTCATTGTATGTGCCGGCCTTGACATGAACGATGAAAGTATCATTGGTCTCCTTGGGCAAGGTGTTGAGAGCTTCGTGGATGGTTTTGAACTGCCCACTTCCATCTTGCGCGACGGTGGCATTTGGTTTCAGGGCACCTATATCGATGGACATCAGCTTCCGTTTGCCGGGTTCCGCGAATGCTGGGATGGAAGAATCATCTCCACCTTCTTCACCCTCTTCCAGGAGTCTCCGGTTGTTTAAGCTCCCCAGCTGCAGAGTCCCGAGAATCGTCGAGAAATCTGTCACCATGGCTAAACCATTGCTCAACATCTCCGAAGTGGTGCTGAGCACTTTCTTCATCTTCTCCCCTGTTTCGCCCGTCGTGTTCTCGAACGCGTCAATGCAAGTCTCCTAGTCGGCAATACCACCGCTGAGCCATGTCTCGATATCATCGATGTACTCATTCATGTCATTCATGTTGAAGTCATTGACTTTCTGAAACGATCTCCGCAGATCGTCGATGGTTCTGTTGAGAACTTCCTCGCAGACCTCTAGCGCCCCTTTCGTCCTCTCATCGGCGGCCGCCTCCTTGAACAGGGTGGAGTTCATGGCAGCATCTTGGACGTCCGCCACGGTGTTCTCGAATGCCAGCTTGATGAGCTCCTTCAGATTGGTGCTGTTGGCGCTGGCGAGACTCTTCTCACATGTTTCTCTGTAATCCGTCGGAGAGCAAATGGCCTGGACGGCTTTTGTGAAGGCGCTGACGCTGCCGGAAGATGCGGGTTCGGAGCTTCCTCCTGTTCCTCCTCCTCCGCTGTCCTTGTTGTTGACACCGACGGCGACGGCGACCACCATGGCCACGAGGAGGACGGAGGCCACGCCAGTGACCGCAAGCTTCTTTTTCTTGGAATCAATTCCCATTCTCTTGGGTGTTCACTGTGATTTTTTCAGCTTTGCTTTATTTTTTCTTGACTGCTTATTATTAACGTTTTCTCGATTCTTTGATTCTACTCCAGAGCTCTGAGAGGCCCCTTGGCTTCTTATTGGATGATTGCCCTTTAAAGTTGAACCCTGAGTCACTGCGTATTCAACTTGATCTATATGGTTTTAAAGATGAGAGCTTTAATGGAAGAAGGTGAGTTTCACGTTAGAGATTTGCGGGGAGGTCTCTGGATGGAAGGAAGGCTGGGAGAAGTTGGGGGATGGAAGAACGGATTCTGGTCTAAGTTTGGATTATTTTATTGGCTACATAACTTTTATTTTAAATCTATTTAATTAATAATTCCACTCGCAATAATAGGATTGAGATAAACACAGGAAAAAAATTAATTCAAAATTTTAGAATAAAAATACAAAATTCAATTAATGTAAGACATGCTATGCGGTGAAAATAGGGTTGTCTAGCGGTTAGCGGTAGTGGCGGAAAATTGCTACCGTTACCGCTACCAATAGCGTTATACCGGCGGTAACGGTATAGCAGTAGCGGTAGCGAATACCAAAACTAAAATCGCTATAGTAGCGGTAGCGGGCGATAGTAACGGATACCGCTACTATCGCTTTTATTTAATTAAATAAAAAAACTGAAAAAATAAATAAAATTTTCAGCGTCAGATAATTATATCAGATTTCACATTTTTCAATTATCAATTTCACAGTGAAATAGTTTCACGCGTTTCCAAGGTTTTACTTTCAGTTTTCATACTTCCATAATTTGCATTCCAATCTCACTTTGGAGTTTTACTTCAATAATTCACTTTCTCATCTCAATTCCCAAACAAACTTCTCACTGTGCGTCATGAAATATCAGTAGTTTTTGAAAAATTCTGAAATAGAAATATTACTAGCATCACATTTTGTATTGAGCAACCACTAGCATTACATATAGGGGGACTCCACATGATCAAACATTTGCCAACGCCTAACTGTGAAATAAAAATAGTTTTAATTTATTTTAACCATAGCAGTAGTAGCGAATTCCGCTATCGCTACCGCTATCGTAGCGGTAGTAACGGTAGCGGTAAGCGGTAGCGAATGCCATTCTGTAATCCGCTAAAATAGCGATTGCGGATGAGAGCTAACCGCTATCGCTAATACCGCTAGACAGCCCTAGGTGAAAATTTCAAGTCCTTATATAGTCCAAGTAGACAATTTTCAAACTAAGATTACTTACAAAATTAACAATTCATTTATTTGGGGTTGCTTCATTATTGTCTCACGAAAATGAAATTGGATTTTATACCTTATCTACAATTTTCAATCACATAGATTTTTATTTGTAGCCGGTAATGAACACTCACGGTTTCGCCCCTCTTCATATATGGGCTGATTTTTCTTTATTGGCATAGCGTTGGACTATTGATAATGAGATTTAGAAAGTCTCATGTATGCTAAATTCTTTACATTATGTTAGAGTTGATATGATTTAACAATTTAACAAATATTCAAAAGCGAGACCCCCTCAATCACACAAACCCCAACTATTGATAATGAGATCTAGAAAGTCTCAGGTTTGCTAAAATCTTTACATGATATCATAGTTGATATGACTTTTTTTTTTGGTAGTTAAAGTTTTGTATTGAACTTAAAAATGCCAAATGGCCAGGAATTTACACAAACTGCCTCATCTGCTGTGTTTCAAAGACAGGCCAGAACAGGGATAAAGCAGGTAAAATACATCATTTAATGCTAAACTAAGGAGGCATATAGTTGACAAACCAAAATTTCGCGCAAAGCCACGATATTCTTTGCCAGCCAATGTATGTTGCGCCCTTGTGTTGAACTTTATGCGCCTCTATCCAAGACCAGACAATTTGTTGAACCCATTCCAACGGATCGGATGCACTCATTTCTGCATCAAATCTAACTGCATTCCTTTGCATTTAGAGATACCACACCACACTGTGCCAAACATACCGCCATATCTCTTTCCCCTCCTTTCGGTGTAATAGGTCCAAATGAGTTGAGAGGTGTTGTCAGATCATTACATTACCTGTGTACTGTATGCCGAACCAAGAATAGATGTCTTCCCAAAGGTCTTTAGCATACCTACAACCAACAAAACTGTGTTGAGCAGTCTCCAGTTCCTGTGCACACATTACACATTGACGAGTTAGTTCAGGGACATGGATTCTTGTTTTCAGTAATTTGTCTACGGTTGCTAACTGATCTTGGATAAGTCTCCAAGCAAATGTCTGGATTTGCTTTGGGTGAGTTTTCCCCAAGCTTGGCTGCTGTAGTTTCATTGCTGACATGTAGCTGGTAGAGCGTCTCATAACCTG
The DNA here is from genome assembly GCA_028565015.1 of Pinguicula moranensis. NCBI lineage: Eukaryota > Viridiplantae > Streptophyta > Magnoliopsida > Lamiales > Lentibulariaceae > Pinguicula > Pinguicula moranensis. The sequence continues at coordinate 5,688 of JAOWBN010238732.1, forward strand.
TTACCACTGTGTAGACACCAAGATCATTCTGATTCCAAAACCAGTAATCATCATCTATTGGGTTTAAAATGATTGTGGAGATTTTCTGCACCAAATCATTGTAGTCCCTTACTTCTCTGCCTCTCAGGCTTCGTTTGAATAATAGACGCCAGCAGATGCCGTTGTCACCCAGCACATAAACATCATACACTGTGGCCTCCTTTTGTGTATTGAGCCTGTATAGTTGAGGATAGAGGAGTGCTAAGCAACCTTCTCCCGACCAATCATATCTCCGTAGAAGAGCCTTATTCCCATTTCTCAATTCAAGTTTTAATGAATTTTTCATCCATCTTTCAGATGTTATCTTCCATATGTCTCCCCAGCATGCAGATTTAGATGCAGGTTGGGATACTAGCCTCCAATCGCATTGAGTATCCTATGCCCTGATGTATTTTGATGTTATCACCTTGATCCACAGACTATCTCGTTCAACTCGAAGGCTCCATAACCACTTCTCCATCAAAGCTTCATTCATCAGTGATATGTTCTTAATTCCCAGTCTACCCTCAGTCAGTTTCCTGCAAACCTATTTCCAGCTAAGCTTGTGGATCGGCCTAGTAGATGAAGGCTTTTGTCTCCAGATGAACTTACTCATAATTCTGCCCAGTGTCCTGAGAACTTGTTTAGGGGCTTTGAATAGCGAGAGATAAAACAGTGGGAGGCTAGACAAGATCGAGCGTACCAGTGTTACCCTACTGGCCATGGTCAAAAATTTATCATCCCATTTATCAACCCGCTGCCGGACTACTTTTAGAACAGGCTGCCACATTACAAGACGCCTTGGGTTGCTTCCCAGTGGTAAGCCTATAAATACATGGTAGTGTTGCAGCCTTACAACTCAAACGGCTAGCTAGTTGCCCCAACCTTTCATTGCTCATGTTCATACCATACAACTGGCTCTTTTTGAAGGTTATGGACAGTCCCGAAATCAACTCAAAAATTTTGAGAATATGCTTGATAGAGGAGATGTTATCACGGTTTCCTTTGGCAAATACTAGGAGGTCATCTTCATACTGTAGGTGAGACAGATTAGTTGAGCCCACTTTGATTGGAACCAGCCTGCGGATATTGACAGCCTTGTTGAGCAGGAGATGTAGACCTTCAGCAGCTATTAAGAATAGAAAAGGGAACAATGGATCTCTTTTTCTCAACCCTCTCATGAGCTTAAACTCACCTGCACTACAGCCATTAATTAGGACTGAAGCATGAGCCGTTGTGATACATTTTTTCATCCATTTGTTCTAGGTTTGATTGAAGCCGAATTTCTGCAGCATGAACATCAGGTAATCCCAGTTCACATTGTCAAACGCCTTGGCACAGTCAACCTTAAAAAGAACCGCGGCCTTCTTAGCTTTCTTGATGCTGTGTATAGCTTCATTTGCCACCAAAATCCTATCTAGAATCTGCATACCTTTGATGAAAGCTGTCTGATTTTCAGAAATAATCTTATGCATAACTGTCTTCATCCTTCGGGCCAGGAGCTTAGATAATAGTTTGTATCCACAACCTACTAATGAGATTGGTCTGTAGTGTTCAAGGATTGGACTGCTGATTTTTGGTACCAAAGTTATGAATGTAGAATTTAGGCCTTTACACAGCCTTCCTGTTCTGTGGAATTCCTGCAGGTAAGCTATGAAATCGGTCTTGAAGACTTCCCAATGTTTTTGTATAAAATCGTCCGGACCGAGGCTCTTAGAGGCACCACAACTCTACACTGCAACCTTTATTTCATCCTCTAGGAAAGGTGATGTCAACTGCTCATTATCCAGTGCAGTGAGTCTGGTTGCAGCAGGGATGTCCAAAGAAGGCCTACTCCATTTTTCAGTAGCATAGTGATTAGCAAAGTGATTGTTGATCCTAGTTTTGAGATCATAGACGTCATCTATCCAGCTTCCATTCAATTGAACTCCTCTGATTCTATTCCTTCTGATAATACCTTTTACTCTTGATTGGAAAAATTGTGTTGTTGTCCCCTTCTCGTATCCATAGAGCTCTAGATTTTTGCTTAAGCAAAGACTCCTTGTGATGTAAAGTACGCTGCAATGTGTTCCAGATTTCATGCCTATGCATCTTTTCCTCGGCCGTGGGAGTATTTTGTTCTGCCTCGCTGTCCATGAACCCCAGCTGGTGTTTCAGCTCATCAATATTTCTGTAAACCTTGCCAAATACCTGCTTGTTCCACAAACTTCGTTTCATCCGTCGGTTTCGCAGTTTCTCATGGAGCACATAACCCAAGTGGCCGCTTACATTGATGTTAGACCATTCTGCCTGAACAAAGTCTACAAACCCGGGCTCCATATCCCAACAGTTCAGTGTTTTGAAAGCTTTTGGACCCTAGTTTATATCCTATGTTTTGAGTAATATTGGTCGATGATCTAATGATGCTCTTGGCAGTCCCTCCTGATAGATCTCAGACCACTGTTCCAGCCATGATTCAGACAGAAGAAAGCGATCTAATCTACTACAACAGTCACCTCCTCGAGAGTAGCATGTGTAAGGAAATTTCTAAAGTGGTAGATCGACCAGCTGCACATCATATATGAAATTGTTGAACTCTCTCATTTCTGCAGCTTGTTTAGTCCACTACTTTTCCTCTCATCCGGGCATCTTATTGCATTGAAATCTCCAGCAACACACCAATACGCATTTGGATCTCTGCTTATAAATTGAGTGATTTTGCCCCATACTTCTCTTTTGTATCGTAATACACAGGGGAGATAAACGTTTAAGATCTTTATTGGCAGGAGATCAGGGCCTCAGACCCCTTCCATTCCTAGTATATTGCTCTGAGTCCAAGAATTTGTGACTTTAAATACATCCTTATTCCACATAGCTAATAAACCACCAGAACTCCCAACCGCCTCTGCACATCTCCAGTCAAGATCCTCATATGGCCAGAACTGTCTACACTTTAAGGTGTTCATATCACGCAGTTTTTTTCTTGAATTAGAATCATGTCTACACTGTAGTTCCTCACTAGACCTCGAATTTATGCTTTCTAAGCTGGAGTTCCAAGACCTCTGGAGTTATGGGCTATGATCCTCAGTTCTTAGGCTGATAAACTGCTTGGCGCTAGTACTGGTACTGTTAGGTCAGACTGAATCATCTGCTTTGTCTCCCTGGTTGACATACTTTCCAAACGATGTATAATATCTGATCTAGGAGTGTTAAAAGTAACTCCCAGATCTATAGCTAAGTTGATAGCCGCCTTTGCATCCTTGTGATTCATCTGATCTGTTTCCTGAGCACTGTGCTTGTTACTAATGCAAGACAACTGCACTCCACTGCTCTCATGTGTATTCCGGGTATGTTCAGTGAGACTTGGAACCACGTCTTCTCTGCTCGCTGTGAAGCATGGTCCGTGCTGGGCTGATATCACAAGCTGGTCTGGTTGGCAAGGGTTTGGCGGCATGGTAGCAGTCACTGCTTGAGAGATTTCAAGTGATGGCTCAATATTCTCCATCCGGTGTTTTGCTAAAACAGAGTTTTTTAGTATTTCATCCACACCTGCAGATTTTTGCTTTGGGGACCAGCTCATGGGCCGTAAGCCCATTTTCAAGTGCTGTTTAGCCAATAATTCAGTAAAGCTCCCTCTTTGGGCCCTTTCCTATAGATATAATACCAAGTCTTCACATACATCATTTGGTTGACTAATTTGGCCATTGATTGGTAGACAACTTGGTGATTCGTCACACTTTTCAAGGGACTGACTACTCTCTGATTCACCCCTATCTATTTTCATGGATCTTCTGGAGATATGGCACTTCCAAATTCACGTCAGCCGCAGAACTTCGCAGGGGTTCAGCAATGCTATACCCAATAGTTGTATCCGAATTCGAGTTTCCCGCCAGAACTAAGTCCGCCGCACCAATTTCACAGTTTTCTGCCGGAATAGGATTTTCTAATGGCAAAATAGTCGCATCCTCTCCGACTTCTTCCCGTTGAGGATCACGCATCTCTCCCACCTTCTGCTTACCTTCTCTATATCTTCCTCTTACTAATTTTGGCCATTCTTCTTCCACTCGCTTTTCTTAGGTTGACATCGATTTCCATCCAGGGAGTTTTTGTTTGCTTTTAACTTCCTCCGACACAAAAATGCTGAATTCTTCTGCCTCTAATTCAATCTCCAACGTTTGACGTATCTGGACATGTGATGAAGTTAATATCTGAGCTCGCACATATTGCATCTCAGACTTATCTATTGTTTTCTCATCCAATTTTAGTAAGACTCCCAATCGATTCACTATCTCTTCGAAAAACTTTGCATACCAGAATTGCAGAGGGTTGCCACGAATTTGGATCTAGGTAGAGCGGGCTAGCTCACCGTTCACCAAATGCCATGGTCTTAGTGAGTGTAGACATAAATTTTTAGAAGTTTCATTGTCATCTAGCAGTCGTAGTTGATCCTCAATTGAGGTTAATTGTAGCAAGACCTCTCCTCCCTCTAGTCGGGTGGCCACACCTCCATGATAGCCGGGTGCAGAGAGTAGGTGTTTAAACTGCTTGTATCTTGCATCGGGCTAGGCTGCCCAATTAGGCAAGTTTGAAGCCATTTCGATTTATCTGGATTTGGGGAGAACTGAATAACTGGGGAGTTTGCACTCCAATTCTGAGGGACGGGGGGAGTGGCGGTCCTCTGTTCTCGAGCTCCTTTCCCCTGCTGTGTATAATATCGCTCTTCAGCATTTTTCGAGTCAATTCCTGATCTCGCCAAGCTAGCCCAAAGCTGGAATGACCCCACCCGGGTGGAGTTTAGTCGCTCTAGTAGCTGTGATCCAACTGAGTTCTTATGAAATTGAACAAAACCAAAACGTTGTCTCTGCTGCGTGACCAGAGCGGGGAGATGAATATCAATTACATTACCGTATCCCGAAAAAACTTGCCACATTTCTTTCTTTTACCATAGTGGTGGGACGTTTGTAAAGTAAAATGAGATTGAGTTTGCTCTAATTCTTTGGATGTGAGCCGGGATGGGTCGAAACGGTAATTCTTTTTTAGAGGGGGAAGCAGTGGAGATTGCTGGTTCCATTGCCTTCTCAGGGGGTAAAGGCACCTCGGCGGCGGACCACCGTCCAATTAGCTTAAGTTGGAATGACTATTTGTTCTTTTCCCGCTGAATTTTCAGCCACGTTCATGGAGTCTAGCACTGCAGGCATATTACCAGTACCATTTTCCACAGCAATGTTGGTGTGCGCGTCAGTTGAGGTAAACTGTGCCGCTATAGCGTGCGGCCAAGCAATTATCAGGGAGGTTTCTGTCCACAGTTATCCCTACCGGTGAGCTCACTCGCCCGGTATAGAAAAGATAACTCAAGAGGACTCTCAGTCTGACTCCGGCAGGTGGGGAAGACTGAGATGCCGGATTTTTGCTTCTACGGCGAGGTGCTACAGTGGCAGTGGAATGCTACAGTAGAGAGCATTTTCGGGGATAATAGACGATTGTTATATTGTAAGCCCAACAAAGATCCAAAGTCTTATGAGACCCTCAATTGCACAAATCCGACCATGGACATGTGAGCCAATTGTTCGGTCATATGAAGAGTTTTGAATCTCTTGTTGATTGTTGGGTGCAAGCTGACTTTATGAAACTAGTCTCAAAAAGGTTCATTCAGTTGAACTTGTGGTGCCATGATTTTATAGAGAGTAACCCACATTCACTTTGTATATTGGCCTACACACGAACCCGAGGCCACTAAACGGAGTCTACTAAATTCTTTACACCAATAACCATAGTCCATGGCGCAACTACGATGTTTTCGGTAGGAGTTTTTCCTTTTGTGACCAAAGTGAAGACAAATAGAAAAACGACTAACAATAAATGTTCGGAGTTTCGGAGGCGGGCGGCCAATCTTCCGGGAAAGTAATTTTTACTTCCATCGTCGTTACCCTCCTTATCGCCGGAAGTTTGGCGTCATCACCATTCTCCTCCAGGACAGATCTCTCAGATGGTTGGCATGAGAGAAAAATGAGATGGGTGATGAAAAGATTCGAAGCTCCCCTTCGAAGCCTTGTCAAAAGCTCCCGAAGCTGGATTTTTCATAATCCCGGAAGGCCGACTAAAATCATCAAAAAAACAGACACCAAGTTTCTAAAGATTAGCTCTTGAGGGAGTGGCGGACTCCTCAAATCAATTAAAGATCGGAAGTTGAATCACTTCTGAAATTCAAACAAGACCAAAGAAACACAACTTGGAAGAAGTAGAAACATCATGTCAAGTGGAGTAATTAACTTCGGTTTATGATCTAGGGTCAATGATGGTGCAGGTTGGATTCCTGCTTATGGTAATCACCATAACTGTACTTAATTGATAAACATTTGCGTGGTCATTTATGTTGGAGAGGATTCACAAACACAGAAATAACTCAACAAATAAAGTCAGCCAGAATTACCTTCCATGATTGTCTTGCAAGATCTTCAACAGCTTCAACAGGTTCAAAGCCCAAGGATCTCACAATCGTAC
>JAOWBN010238741.1:0-12184 GCA_028565015.1 Pinguicula moranensis
ATGCACATCTGTGCATACTCCATAGTTTCTGAAGATTCTATGCATATCCCAAGCATCATGCTCCTCTGTGTATATCTAATTAGAATGCATATAATAATAAATAAATACAATAACGAATCGTACCTTTGATGTAGAAATGTATAGAATCGTAATCTTCTGGCTAATTATACAACGAACACGAACCAGGAGTCTACCAGAGTCTCCTTGTAATGCATGTACTAAAATCTCTGCCTTCACACATAATAAGACAACAATTCGAGAGAAAAAATGTATATTTCTTTATGGGTCTCAATACATGAGAATAAGAATTATATAGTATTGAATAAGTGTCTAATACGTCATATTTATAGGGAAAGATTGGAGTTCAACCCTAATTACGGTGACAAAATCCCATCATAATAAGGACTCTCAATATTAGGTAATTAATAAATAATTACCCTAATTAATGAATTTAGACCAAACATATGTGGTCTAACAGCTCCCACTCGGCTACATAAGTCGTATTATAAAATACAGTTTTCAAAATCTCCCGACGCTTCATATGAGAAATGAGTCGTACGACCATAAAGTAATTAGCATTGTCATATTAAGTCATCATTTAACTAACATGACACTATCCCAAATTCTCTTTGCATCACCGATAGCTACACATCCTTTTAAGCTATTCAACATTCAATTACGTACTTAATGTAACCGCCATGACAAATATTGTGAACCTAGACAGATTGTTCCTTACACACTAATGACCATCCGTATCACCTCGACTGTTTCCTAGCATGGTCGGCTGAACTATATAGATCTTAGCCCTTAGATGACATACTAAATTAGCATCATCACCCCTCAACTTCAAGCCAACGATCTAAGTCAAAGAGTAACGTCTGGGTGGACAAACGTATGTCCGTGTGATCACACAATGACAATCTGGGGATTTTTTCGTCATTTTCACAGTAGTCGTTCTATAGCACACACAGCATGATATGTGTTTAATGGCAGTATTTACTCATGGAAAGATAGAAGTGCCGGCTATTCGGTCACGGACTACTTGACTTCCTTATGATGATTCAATATTAATGACTTCATGAAAGATTTTTTTTTAACCTTCGATATCGTGGGCTGGCGATTCAGGTCTTCTTTCAAATCAGCACATAAGCCATTTTTAGAGAACGACACATTCTAGTTAGTTTCTTTCTTATTTTAGTCTCCCACTTAAGTGGGCATGTCACTTACTTATGACATGCGAATCGTAGCCTTTGATAATACACTTAGTCCTTATCTTCTACATTTGGCTTTAAAGCTTTAATATGAAAGCCCATACATTTCACATTTGATTCACTTAGAATCTCATTTCAGTTCTACTAAAAGTATTGTCGTAGTTTATTTCTACAGGATCATTAAGCCTCAAAATCAAATCAAGGTACTGTTAAAACTTGGAAGCCAAAATGCCTATTGCACGGCTACGTTGCATGCGACATATTCTGCTTCTATAGTTGATAAAGCGATGTAGTCTTGGTTCCTGCTGCACCAAGATATGGTTCATCCATTAATGATGAAGAAATATCCAGAGGTCGACTTGGACTCGTCCAAGTCGCCTTCCCAATCAGCACCTGTGAATCCCTTTAGACGCAGTTCTCCCCCTTGATAGCATAGAATTAGATCGACCATTCCACGAAGGTAACGAAAGATCCTATTGACTACTTGCCAATGAGTAGGCCCAGGTTGCTTTGATAACAGCTCACCAACCCAACCGCAAAATAGATTTCCGACCGTGTACATAACATGGCGTACATCAAACTCCCTATGGGACTTGCATAGGGAACCATGCTCATTTATTCATTTTCCTTATCTGTTTTTAGGCATTGATCGAGGCTTAGTGCTAGACCCTTATCAACAAGGGTGTCAACGGGTTTAGAATATTACATCCTACATCGCTCTAAAATTTTGTTTACATATGTATGTTGGGACAAACCTAGTATTTTCTTAGAACGATTTCTGCAGATCTCCACACATAGGACATACCTAACTTCATCATATCCTTCATCTCGATGATGGAGTATAGCCACTACTTAGTGGCGTTGATCATTTCCATGTTGTTTCCAACTAGTAGTATGTCGTCGACATATGAGGAGAGAAACATGATTCCTTCATTTGTCTTTATGGCATACACGCAATGATCTTCGTCTATCATGGTAAAGCCATAGGAAGTAATAGCCTCATGAAATTTGAAGTAGCACAATCTGGAAGACGATGTAAGTCCATATATGGATCTTTTAAGACGACATACCTTATCATATTGACATGCTAAGATGAACCCACAGGCTGATCCATGTAGATGTCTTCCTCAAGTGTTCCATTAAGGAATGCAGTTTTTACGTCCATTTAGAATAGTTCGAGATCCAAATGGGCAATCAGGGCTAGAAGTAGGCGAATAGAGACAATTCTCACCACAAGAAAAAATGCCTCTTCATAGTCTATACCCTTAATTTAGCTAAACTTTTCACCACGAGTCGGGCTTTGAACTTGTCAATTGATCCATACAGACCTCGCTTAACCTTGAATGCCACTTGCAACCAATCAATTTTCGGCAATGTGGTAGATCAACAAGTTTTCAAACCTCGTTTGTTTGCATCGAGTCCATTTAGTCCATCATGACACTTATCCATTTATCTCTATCGGGTGAGTCCATAACTTCGTTATAAGAGGTGGGATTTTCAATTTCCAAAGAAGCGTAAAAGAATATGTTTTTCTCAATCTGAAAGTATCGTCGAGTAATTCTTCCGCGTTCACTCTATTGGATAACAGAATCTTCTACTTGCCTGATTGAGATCTGCCACTAGCCCATTGGCTCATGGAGCTCATGGTGTGCGAAGGGTCGCTCCCACTAACCATATGATTCGTGGGGCTAGTAATCACATTTTCATGGCCTACATTTTGAGAACTAATCTTGTTTCTAGGCATGAAAAGTTGAGAACTTACCTCCCTCTCAAGTTGACCCTCCTTTTGAGAATCGATATCATTGGGCATAAAATTTGGAAGACTTTCCATCCTTTCATGTTCACACTCGTTTGGCAAGTTCCTACCTTCATTAGGTGTTATTACTTTATTCTAGGCGGATTGGTAAAACATATTCCCCCTCACACCAAGAGATAGTGGTGGTTCACGTTGTAACTCATGCAACTAACCATTCTATTTAATTTCACTAATAGTTGGGAATTGATCCTCTAGGAATTCGACATTGCGACTGTCAATTTCAGTCGTGCACCCATTTAGGTGTTAAATGAACATTACATCGCCTTTCGAATGTTCGGGGTATCAAATAAACACCCTCTTGGTTGCTCCTAGACCAAGTCTACCATGTTGATGGGTTGGGTTGTGCACATAACCTACCGAACCCCATGGTTGGATGTGGTCCAAGATTGGCTTCCTTCTATTCCATAACTCGTATTGAGTGGTTGACACACTCTTTCTTGGTATTCTACTGAGGATGTAGGTTGCCGTGAGCAACGCATCTCCCCAAAAGTTAATAGGTAGGTTGTCTTGCGCCATCATATACCTAACCATATCAACCATGGTGCGATTTCTACATTCCGCAATACTATTTTTCTACAGGGTATAAAGAATGGTAAGTTGCCTTACTATGCCCTTTTCATCACAATACCCTTTGAACATATCAGAAAGGTATTTGCGATCGCGGTCGGTTCAAAGTATCTTAACTCTTTTGTCCATCTGGTTCTCTACTTCTACTACATAGTTTCTAAATACATCAAGTGCTTCATGACAATGAGAGAACAGCTACACGTGTTCGAAACGCGAGTAGTCGCCCAACCATATTTGTAAGAGTCATGACCAAACAAATTGTCACCGTACAAAATTTTCAATCCTGTAGGATGGAAATTAAATGAAAAAAACAATTGTAGCAAAGAAACAACAGCGAACTCAAAACACATAGAATGTGTCATGTAATAGCAATGTGTTCTCGCTACAAAGCTAGAGTTTGTAGGTACCAATACCGATGACATCCTCTTCACTACCATCCCCCATGGTTATGTTTTGTGTTCTGGCATCACAGCGATGAAACTCGACAAATCCAGCACGGTCGTTCACTACGTGCCGGGACGCTCATAAATCAACAATCCATTTAGGAAAGGAATTAGTAACTTACGCATGGGAGTGAAACCATTTTTGGCTCAGAATAGTCCCAAGAGAAGTGACATTTCTTTTCACAGTTAAAGCATTTCATGTGTGCCATATTATTTGGGTTGTTTACCTTGAGTCGTTTAGTTATTTTCTTCTTTGTTGCAGATTTATGAGGTTTCTTCGCCGACTTGTCAGACTTCTTGATCCTCTTAGGGTTTCCCCGAGTAGCAAAAACTTTGGTTGGAGAGGCGGAAGCTCGCAGGCTTTCGTCCTCAAACTCATTGAAATGTCTAGCTATATCAGTGAATGTCTTAATGATCACGTCATGAAACATCAGAGTTGTGGAGGGAGTCTATCGTTTGTCTTCCCTGTCACAAGTAGTGAATGTATCGTATTGGTGACCTATTTGACCTCAAAAATTTAGATCCTGCCAGCATTGAGATTTCTCAACATGTAACTCATAATGCGGAGGTTGGTTTTGTGCTTTAGAACGTCTATCTCGTCAAGTTGATACTGAATCTTCCTGGACCAGAAGTCGTAGTTTAATCCAGTGAACTTATCGCTGGAAGAGTGCTCGACTATCATGCTTGGAGATGTCATTTGTACTAGTATATTTTAAAAAGGGCATTAAGCACAATTTTAAAATTATATTTTTGGTGATAAATTTTGGATTATGTTATACGTTCAAAAATTTCGCTAAACTCGTAACCATCACGTCTACATAACCGAAAATTTCTAGGAAAGTCTAACTTTTACATATTTAAACAAATTCAAGAAAAATACATAATAACACATACAGCCAAATAGATTGGCACATGCAATGTTATAACAATCTGGTGTTTTTATTGTAGAATATTTTTTGGTTTAATTTTAATTTATTCTAGCCAAAGAAATTGGCACAAATAAAAATTTTAACGTATAACAATTAAATTTTCTTTTAACACATAGTTAAAGGAACTATCAAAAGAATCTAAATTAGTTCAGAGGTGATCCTTAATCAATTTCGTAAGCACCCAGATAGCTGATCTCGTATTATGATTCCGATGATCAGCTATCTAGGCAGTACTATCATTCATCGTGAAGGGTCCATATGTCTGGTGGGGTCACCAAGGTCCCCTTTAAAAATAAGCTCTAAGCACCCCCCACGAGCACGATTATCGTGGAATTTTTTTCGAAATTCGAATAATTACGGTAATATGATTTTGATTACCATAATTTAGTTATTAACACATAGTTAACAGTTATTTGTTCATTAATTTTATTAGTTTGAAACATATTCTCTAATAAAATTAATTCATAATTCAAATAAGCATGCTTGTAATTAAAATTGCACTTAGCATATGATTCCTAATCATGCATACTAAGAATTAAATTGCACTAAGTAATTTAAATTAATTCCTAATCATGCATACTAAGAATAATTTATTTAACACATACATGAAATTGGGCTTTAACACAATTAAAAAAAACAAATGGCCCGATTAATTTAATTGTATATAGTGTCATACTAAATTAATTAATTGAAAACAAAAAAAACATCAACTAACTATAATTGATTAAGAATTAATTTTCCATAAATTAATGCCATACTCTAATCACAGTTGTATCCTAGTCACATAGATTAAGATAATCCCTAATATTGATAGCACATCATATTAGGATAGTTTTAAATCAAATTTGTATACTAATCACAGATTAAGAGAAACCCTAATGTTGATAACACATAGCAAGGAATTAGATTTGTATCCTAATCACATAAATTAGGATAATTATTGATTATCGGTAGAATATGAATTCAAAAACAAATTCAGATTACCCAAAAAATTCTTAATTTTAAACAAAGAAACTAATTCTTAATTTTCTAATTTTAAGAATTAATTTTCAGAATTAGTAATTAACTTAAGTGACATGTAAGATTTCTAAAGGAAAAACTCTTCTATGTTAATTCACGTGACACCTACAGAATTCTAACCCAATTAATTTGATTTTTTTTTTATCTTTTTCGTGATGGAAGAAACAAAATCTTCACAAACAGTAATCATCATATTCTCACGAATTATTATGACGAACGAATGAAACAAATTCATTTGTTACATAAACAAACGAAGTGGCCACGGAATTCATTTGCTAAGAAAACAAACGAATTCTTACTGTTTCTTTATGAAACAAAAGAATTTTATAACAAACAAGACTTACCAGATTAACAAATAATCGAATATAATCAGATACCGTTGTAGATCTAATTAGAATGGATTTAATACTGAACAAATAAGATAACGAATCATACCTTTAATGCGAAAGCGTATTGAACCGTAATCTTCCGGCTGGTTATATCACAAACACGAACCATGAGTCTATCAGAGTCTCCTTGTAATCCGATCTCTGCCTTCACCGATGATAAGGTAGCAATTTAAGAGAAAAACTTTATATTTCTTTCTGGATCTCAACACATGAGAATAAAAATTGAGTAGTATTAAATAGGCGTCTAATCTAATACATCCTACTTATAATGAAAGATTGGAGTGTAACCTTAATTATGGTGTTGTCATAATGTTGCTTTTGCCACACTTCTGCCTCCCTCTTTCGTACCATTTTTCAGTTAATGTTGTACCTATTTATGGAGGGAAACCAAAAGTGAAAAATGCAGCCACCAATCTTTTCCTGTGAATTCCCGCTGAGAAAAGATTATGCCCGGTGAAAACCTGCCTGGTGGTTGAGCTCCCATGCTGCTCTGGCCATTCTCTGATCAACCCTCCTGCTAGGTATTATCATTCTAAGGGCATGGGAACTGCTATTACGCAACTTCAACCCTTCTCCGCTATTGGATGCGCAAAACAACCTATTCCCCTTTCCGACGACTCAGTCACCTTTGACACGTTACACCTGGTTGCACGTAATCTTTACTTTCGCCTTTCACTCGTGCAGTTGGACTGACTAGTGACTTTGAACCTTGAGACCGAGCTTTTAGAATCGAATCCTTCGCTAACCGTACCGGCATCTGAGCAATTCTTCCTGTTGCGGCTTACCAAGGAACAGTGTATTGCATGCCTACCTGTTGGGGAGATTCTACATTATTCAGATTTTAGAATAACGTAGAGCCACTAAATATAAATCTTTCATAATGTTCAGAGTTGCTTTGAATAATACAGTCTCCTTGGTGGATATAGTATAGGTTGTAAATGGACATACTGTGTACAAATGGTCATGGCGACGCGCTTTGCGTGTCTGTCTGGGAGGTAGAGCTTTTAAAGGAATTGGAGTCTTATGTTGGATCTGGTATTCCTAAGGCTGCCCTTAGAGGATACTTGTGTTGACATAATGAAATAAGGAAAGACAATAATTTAGGATTACCATATTTGTACAAGGAAAGAATTGATTTAAATCAATTCTTTCCCTTAAATTATTCATTTCCTTAAGTTGCTAGTTGAACTATCTATAAGATTATGTACTATACACGTTGAATCAATAAGAAAAACTCTTTCAATCATACCTTCTCTATCTATGTTTCTCACTACTCAAACACAAGAATTCCGTTTTATCAACTTGGAGGTGGGATTTGGAATCAAATGGAAAATACTTTTTCCTACGGCGTATTTGGGATATCGCAGATCTGCATAGTCGTCTCCTTTACCACCAGTGCTCTCTAAGGTTTGGTAGAAATGTGCCATCCCTCTGTTCATTTGTTTGGATGGCGGTTGTTGTTTGGGAATTGTGAAAATGTGCTCTTTAGTGATGAATAGTCTCCCTACATCTTTCTACTACCTGTACATTTACATAACGTGTGTGGGTGCAAATTATTGTTGGCTTGATTTTCAATTTGTATTACAGTTTGTCCCACGGATAAATTGTACTGTGCATTATAGTGTGGTGAGGAGGAACTGGGCAGGTCATGTAAGGTGTAGCATTTGGTTGTGTGTGTGGTTTGGGAATTGTGAAAATGTAGAAATGCCTTACATTTTAGAGATGATGTTCCCTCGGTCGATGGAGTTGTGGAGAGAATATTGAGATTGGTTTGGAGCTGGTTAAAGGCGAAGGAATGGCTTTTTGCAGGACAGGATTTCTCTCATTGTGCGCACAAATCCTAACCTTTATTTTGATCGTGTATGTTCTTTTTTATGTAATAATTATACCTTCTTCGAGCATTTATTGTGTTGGGTGCAATGAAATATATTTGCTGATTAAAAAAACCCATCCATACTCCCATAGAATACTCAAAGGTCTTGCCTTGCCTTGTCTTTGAAACATTTCCAAAACGTCACATGGACTCACCGTCTTCCGGGATGATATCCCTATTCTTGAAATGAGTTTGGTTTTCTCGCCCCTGATATTGTCCAACTTATTGTTGTCCAAAAAGTCGTCCATTGGATATTTGGAGAACTCTGGGTGGCTTTCTTTGCTGACGGTGCTCCAAGTTGGGCGGTCTTGCATTTTCTGTTTCTAGCTTCAACCATTAATGAAAACATTTCCAGATTCTTGCACTGAAAATACATTCCAGAAAGAGATGTGTTTCCGCCCCACAATGGACTATGAAGCATTTGCATACAAGAAAAATATTTTCTTTAATTAAATTAGAAGGAAAAAAAATATTTTTGCACGTGTTTGAAATAAATACATTTTAGATAAGCATTCAAACAGATCATTTTGTTTGAAGATGTTTAGCAATTGATCTACATAGCTTGTTGATAAGACCAAGAAAGTATGTGAGGGTGCGTGTATGTTGTTCGTCATTTCCTTGATGTACACCCTATAATTTTCGAAGAGGAGATACACAGATAAATAGGTATAACGTAATGCTCAATTTTGTTCCCAAAAATTGCTTATCTTTCATATTAGCCAAATGACCTATCTATAAAGTTTTTACAAAGTATATCAGTATTTTTCTATGGATATGACATTTAACCATATAGCCACTTGTGAGCAATTATCGTTATTCATTATTTCTTATGTCGTTAGCTCTAAAAGGATAAGTTTGTCAAGTGACGCCTATCATGTTTTTATCGGGAGATGTATGTACCCACATCGATGGAAATCATTGTTTGTACGAGCTTGCTATCCATGGTGTAGATCCAGGATTCATTAGATACGGATCTAAAATTCAGAATGATCACATAGATCAATAGAATGAATCTAATAACTAAATACGAATACGGACTCGTACCTGATTGATGCGGAAGCGTGTCTGAACCGTAATCTCTTGGACTGAAGTAATCACGTTGAAAGGGCTATAAAAGTCCATTTGGAATTCACAAACCTAATCTCTTCCCCGAGGGTGATTGAGAACAAGCAAAAAGAAATCTTATGTTTCTAGTTCTCAACGCATGAGAGTTGTGAGAGTGTATCGTTAATCTCTGGAGGCACATAGCCGTTATATAGAGATTTATCTGAATAGTTAGATGAACTTGTCGTTATGTGGGCTGTAGGTTTAATCAATTAATTAAATGAATTAATTATATATTAATTAATCCAACAGCTCTCACTCGGCCTCGTAGGCCGTATCATCCCACGTCTTAGCACACTTAAACACTCGGCCACATAGGTTGTGTATTATCGTGCGTCTAACTTGTATGTTTCCTCTTGTTTCATACGAGAAGTGGTTCGTGCGACCTTGTTGTAACTAGTAGTGTCATATCAAGTCATCACCTAACTAACATGACACTTTCAAGACTAACTGTACCCCAAATCCTCTATGCATCACCGATAGCTACGTATCCCTTAAGCTATAATATATTTGATTACATACAAAATGTAACCGTCGGCCGACAAATATTTGGTGATCATGACAGATTGTTCCTTATGGCTAATGACTATCCATGTCGAATCGACTGCTTTCCTAGCATGGTCCGTTGGACCATGTGGGACCTTTTTGCCATTGGATAACATACTAAAGTAGCACCATCGAACCTTGACTTCAACTCATAGCTATAACTCAAAAGGTAAAGTATTGTTGGACCGATAGAGTCCAAGTTATCACACAATGGTAAACAGAGGATTCTTTTTACCATTATTATCGTGGTCGTTCTGTAGCACAAATAGTATGACATGTGTGTCATAACATGACTCCGACTGATGTGGGCGTGTCACATGTTGATGCCATGCGAACTGTAGCCTTTGGTAAAGGACACGGAGTCTCTTATTTTATGCATTCGGCTTTTAAGCTTTATTTGTGAAGTACCAGACACTTCACATTCGACTTCCTCGAAATCTT
Organism: Pinguicula moranensis; assembly: GCA_028565015.1. Classification (NCBI taxonomy): domain Eukaryota; kingdom Viridiplantae; phylum Streptophyta; class Magnoliopsida; order Lamiales; family Lentibulariaceae; genus Pinguicula; species Pinguicula moranensis. The sequence continues at coordinate 10,340 of JAOWBN010238741.1, forward strand.
ATTTCAGATCCACTGAAGCGACTGTTCAGAACAATTATCAGTCTCATCCTTGATGCTACACAAGCATACGGCTGATTACCCGTGTGATAGGGTCAATCGAAAAGCTTGGTGACCTTCTTATTGTGCCTTGATTGATTGCATAAATGTAATGCTCGTAAATGAAGAAGTTACTCACAAGGTTCTTATTTCATATTCAATCAGTTACATAAACTATGTCCTTGTCCTTGTACAATAAATGATCATAACTTACGTAATCCTAGACTCATGACATGCGCTCTAAACACATCTCTAGGAATAGGCTTGGTCATTGGATCAACGATTATCTTGTCAGTTGGAATATACTTGATGATGATATCAGCTTTCTGGATAGCGTTTCGAACAAAATGATATCCCCTTTGGATGTGCTTTGTCTTCCTATGGAATTTTGGATCCTTAGAAAATTGTATTGTTGTTGTATTGTCGCAGTGCAGTTCTACAGGATCATTAGGCCTCGGAGTTAGATTGAGGTACTGTAGAAAGTTCTTCAACCAGAGTGCTTCCTGCGTTGCTACGCCGCATGCAACGTATTCAGCTTCCATGGTCGATAAAGCAATGCAGTCCTGTTTCTTTTTTCACCAAGATATGGCTCGTCCACTGAGGATTAAAGCATATCTTGAGGTTGACTTGGATTCGTCCAAATCACCTCCTCAGTCGGCATCCGTGTATCCTTTTAGTCGCAGCTCTCCCCCTTGGTAGTATAGAGCTATATCAGTCATTCCACGAAGGTAACGAAAGATTCTCTTGACTGACTGCCAGTGAGCAGGTTCAGGGTTGCATTGGTAACGACTCACCAAACCAACTGCATAGCAGATGTCCGGTCGTGTAGATAACATAGCGTACATCAGGCTACCTATGGCACTTGCATAGGGGACAGTGCTCATTTCCCCTTTTTCCTTATTCATTTTCGGGCCTTGATCGAGGCTTAGTGCCAGACATTTTTCAACTGGAGTATCAACGGGCGTAGAGTAATACATCCTGAATTGCTCTTAGATTTTATTGATGTATGTTTGTTGATACAGGCCGAGAATTCTCTTAGGACGATTTCTGATATCTCAACTCCTGGGAAGAACATAGCTTCACCCATGTCCTTCATGTCAAAGACAGAGGACATCGACTCCATGTTATTTCCAGCCAGTAATATGTCATCAACATATAGGGAAATGAACATGATCCCTTCCTTTGTTTTTGAGACATATACTGATACGATCATCAATAGAAACTTTGATCTTTTTACCAGCTTATGCAGAGTATTTTTATTCATATGAAGATTTGGATTCGAGGACGAATCCTTCTCAGGAGGGAGGGGATGATGTGATTATTGGGGGTCTGAGATGAATTTGGATTCTTGCATGGTTTAAAGTAATTGGACACTGCAATATAAATTACAGCAAAATGCAGTTTCGTGATTTCTTTCAATCAGAGGTACAAACATTGTTCAATCGATCTGAAAAATTAACTGGAGTCAGAAGACTCATGGGGCGTCCTCGTGTGCAAAGGAGATTGGATTTTAACGGTTAGATCGTGAGATATGGATTTTAGAACATACTGCTCTTACTCTGTCCCGATCTGCTATTTGCAGTACTGTGCAACCTTGGTTTTATTGGCGATCGGAAGTCTGAACGTATTCCGATCGAATTAAAATTTTACCCAGTGATAGAAGACGTACCAATCCACACTGTGACAAAAGTATATGAAGTTGTAACGGTCCGATTGTGAGATAATAATTTTGGAACATACTGTTCTTAAACTGAAAGTTGGCACGCGAGTTATGGAGACCAGATCGAGCTTATGGGATGATGCAAATGT
>JAOWBN010238752.1:0-12184 GCA_028565015.1 Pinguicula moranensis
GAAAAAAAGGAGAAGTAGAAGGAGAAGTGGAGTTTTAAAACACTGATTTTGAAATAATCTGAAAAAAAAGGAGAATGGGAAAATTAATCTAAAAAATAAGTGGTACAAAACAGGCCCTAATACTTGCCACAGTGGGCCCAAAAGTGTTAAACACAGAAAAATAATTAGTCAAACCAGTAGACCCACAATATTAGTGTATTTTTAGTGTACTAAAATTAATGCGCTATATCACTTCTCGAAAGCAAGGGCCTAGGTTACTTTGAATAAGTCATAAAAATGTAGAATCGTAAAAATAAAGAAAACAAAAAAACTGGAAAGAGTTGCATATTTTTTATTTAATAAGACTTGAGTTATATATTTTACCACACAAATTTATATTTATACTGAATTATTTAACCTAATGGACTAGGTTCAGAATATAACTATACTAATTTACTTAACCTAATGAATTAGGTCCATAATACAACTAAATAAAATATGGGCCTAATACATTAGACTTAACACCTTCTCGCAATCTAAACGTAACGTGGGTAAAGTCCATGTTAAGATTGGACAAAACGGGTGGCCCAATAGTAACGGGCGGCTAGCAGTCCCACAATCCTGGGGGGTTTGGTCCAGGCCCACAGTAACGGCCCATATTTTTTTTACACAGATTACACGGACAAATAATCACAAGAACTGAACAAAATAAATAGTCGGCGCATTTTTTTTGCTTCGCACGCGATTTCTGGCACGGCGTAAGGAGAATTTTTCTTCACATTCTCCTTTTTCTTGCACAGGTTTCATTCTTCACACGATCTTGGGACACGACATCCCAAATCTAAAATCTGCCACGACGGCAGTGAAGTTCTTCGTGATTCCAGGAATACGGTGTATCGGAATCTGATGATAGCAGTGGTGTGTGGTGGTCACGAACGTATAGATTTTGCCCGATCTAAGTTCATCTGGCCGGATCTGCAAGAAAACATAAAAATAAAAACAGATGTCTAGATTTGGAAGAAAATAAAAGAGAGGTAGCCACATATCTAGATTTAAGAAGAAACGGCCCAATCTATGAAGAAAGTGGTTGGATTTATGAAAAATACAAAAACAAAAACAGAAAAAAAAAGAAGCAAAAGGACAATACGGGCAGCGAAATTGTTCAAAAATAGACTCGTAAATTGGCGAAGCCTTTACGATGTCTCTGATACCATGATAAGGTTAGATAAACCAAGAGGATTTTGGGGGTGATTTTGAATAAGTCATAAAGATGAAGAGCTGAAAAATAGCTGCGTGTTTTTTATTGAATCAGACTGAGTTATATATTTTGCAACACAAAGTTCTATTTATACTAATGTACTTAATGGCTAGGCCATAATACAACTTAATAAAACATTGTCCTAATATATTATGTTGAAGAAGTGAAGTTACAAAATAACAATTTAAGTGATATAATCAGGACCGTTAAACTCTATCTGATCTTGCGGCTGTGATTGATGCATTTGTTTAAATCCAAACCATTAATCTGTAATATTAATCCAACGACACTTATGAGTCCATGACTTATAGGGAGAAAAAATCCGAGTCGTCCACGAGATACATGATCGAATGCTGTAGAGCGAATTTCGCGTATCAACTGCCGTGAAGCATTAGAATCGTTCGTGTTTAATCAAATCCAACGACTGAGAGTTGGCGGTGTCTCGAGATGCGCACACATAAAAAACTAGACCATATGGAGCATCCGTGCGCTACTACGATTGAATGGCTAAGGATCCTTCGAGGAAAGTGAAAGGGAGGAACTGTCCGATCAAGAATTAGATCGAGTGTGAAGACCACAATACAAGCCCATCATTACAAAGCCCATCTTGCACAACCCGAATTCAAGAACACTCCAGAGGAAAGCAGAACGGGAAGTCTCCAGAAAGCGCTGATATGGCAGCAACCAAATTCATGAAAAGATGCAAACAAGGACCATTCTAGATATTAGAAACAATACATATAAATGTACTATCATCAAATGTAATGCAAGAAAATTTGAAAATCAATGAAAACACAATTTTTCAAATGTTTTAGCTCGTGTCTTCATGGTATCAGAGCCTTCAAACCCATCTTCTCCCCAACGCTTCTGCTACAAACCAGCTTTCCTCTAAATCTGTCTCCTCACTTCTCCACTCTTATCCTCTTCTCTCCCTTCATCAGTTTATACTACTCATCGAACACTATCAAAACTCTAAACTTTCCACAACAACATCCTTACACTCTAAACCATGTCTCTACCACTAAATTCACCAACATCTTCCTCACCCACCTCCCTAACCTATGCCGAATTTGCACATTTATTAACAATCAAACTCACACCCACAAACTACTTATTCTGGCATAATCAAGTAAGTCGCCTACTTCAACAGCATGGATTGCTTGAATATGTGGATGTCACTATTCAACCCCCACCTCAATATGACACCACAAATACTACAAAACAGTCTACAAAATACCTGTTGTGGTAACCAATTGATCAACGCCTTCATCCTCTTCTTATCTCCTCACTGACCGAAGATGCTCACGGTGTTATCACGGCAAGAATACAGCCATGGCGGTATGACAAGCCCTCAAGGAAGAATTTGGCAGTACAGGCCCTTTCATGAACTAGGCCTGCGGGACCAACTTCAAATGCTTCAGAAAGGTGATCTCATTGTCAAAGAATTCTCCAGACAGTTTCTGTTGCTTACTGATCGGTTGGCAGCACTTGGCAAACCCGTTTCTTCCCTCGGCCAAAGTCATTGGTATCTCCGTGGTCTTGGACCCAATTTTGTGGCCTTCACTGGTTCTCAATTGTCTCAAGATCCTCTACCAACTGTCCGGGAAATCATCAACCGAGCTGAGAATTTTGAAGCTCTCTATCGCCGGACTCTTTCTCCAGTAGCTCCAGCTGTTGCCTTTGTTGCAGAAACCATAGTTAACAAACCTGCCATCACCACAACTCAACCTTCACCGAACACTCCATCATCTATTCTTGGACCATCGCCCCTGATCATTTCTTCGAACTTTCCAAAAGCCACTGATGAGCATCAATTCCCACGTATCACTGGTCAACAAGCCTTCTCCTACACTCCTCCAGTACCACAATTTCAAGGGTATGATAGAGGATGCGGCCGTGGTAGAGGATCTCGCCAGCCCCGATGCCAGATATGCGGAGGAATCGGCCATTTCGCGGATGCTTGCCACTCTCGGTATTCTTCTCTAATGTTTTTCATAGGCGCATCTCAGGCCAATTTTGCCACCGTGAATACCGCGTCGGCATCGTGCCACTGCTAGGGCATGGAGGAGTCAATTTGAGATTTAATCTCGCTGCTCAGACTAGACACAGTTCGTTCCTCATATTTTTGCCTCAGAATGGGCCTGCCTACTCGCCTTCTAATTCTGCTGGGCCGATTTTTTGACAGCCTTTTATTGGGCCTTCTTATCAGACACCATCTGCTGGGCCTTTTCTTGGACAACATTTCATTGGGCCATTTCCTAATCAATTCCCACCAGCAGCCCAATCTGACACGGGGCAGTCTTCGGGCTAATCCCTACCATGGTTTGTCGGTTCTTCTACTATTCCTCCGGTCGGTAGTGTTCCCTGATCATCCCCTGCTCTTCCTTCTTCCAACAATGTTTCTTTCCACAACCCAACCATATCTGATTGGTACATGGATTCTGGCGCTTCAGCTCACATGACCTCTTCAGCATCATCTCTTGATCATGTCACCCCTTATGAAGGTACATCATGTGTCATAGTAGGAAACGGTACTCCTTTATCCATCACGCATATTGGTAGTCATCAAATTACTCCAAACCTACCATTATTTGATGTTTTAGTAGTTCCTACATTAACCAAAAATTTATTATCCATAAGTAAATTAATTTCTGATCTCTATATTGCGATTACCTTTATTGATAATTGTTTTATTAATCAGAGTCGTCACACAGGGGAAGTGATGGAAACCGGTCGGCGTGATGGTGGTTTATATATCCTAGACCGTATTATTCCTACTTTTATTACTTCCCTTCATGCTAGAACTTTGCATGGATCTTTTGATACGTGGCATGCTAGACTAGGTCATGCATCAGCCACTGTACTTTTGCTTTTGGATCGACAAAAACGTATTTTGCTCACTATTTCCTCATCCCCTCATCTTTGTATATCATGCCAAAAGGCTAAAAGTCATCGTTTACCATTTTATCAAAATGATAATCGTGTCTCTAAGCTTTTAGCTTTAGTACATAGTGATCTTTGGGGGCCTTCCCCTCTTTTGTCTATACATGGTTATCGCTATTATGTTATTTTTATTGATAATTACTCTAGATTCACATGGTTTTACCTGTTAAGACATAAATTTGATTTCTTCGAAACCTTTCTTCATTTTCATACTTTTGTTGAAAACCAGTTTTAAACTTCTTTACAGAATTTACAAATTATCGTTTTCAAACATATCTCAAAACCCATGGCATTCACCATCAGATGTCCTACCCTTACACTCCAGCTCAAAATGGTCGAGCTGAACGAAAACACAGTCATATTACTGAAATGGGTCTTACCCTCCTTTTTTCATTCAAATGTCCCTCTTTCTTATAGGGTAGATGCTTTTAGCACAGCCACTTACATCATCAACCGATTGCCATCACCCCTGTTGGCTGGTATTTCTCCCTTTGAGCTCTTATATCATTCCCCACCTTCTTATGATCATTTTCATCCCTTCGGTTGTAGAGTCTTTCCATGTTTACGTGATTATACTCCCAATAAATTCTCCCTTCGTAGTACACCCTGTCTCTTTCTGGGGTATAGTGTGTCTCATAAGGGTTTTAGATGTTTAGATCTCACTTCCTCTCATCTTTATATCAGTCGGCATGCCAAATTTGATGAAACCTCTTCCCTTTTCAAAATTCTCCTACTACCACTTCTTCTTTAGAAATCCTAGATATTTCAACCTTTTTTGAACCTTCATCCTCTATTCCTTCTTCATCCACAACCCTTCCTCCACCCTCTTCTCTTCCCTCAAATCCTTGTTCTATCTGTCCAACACTTCCGCATGATTCCTCTCCTTCCTCTGCTCCTTTAATCCATCACTCTGATATTTCCTCTCCCAATACACTGTCCACAAACAACCTCCACCTACAAATACCCATCCCATGACGACTCGGGCTAAAGCAGGTATCTTTTGTCCCAAAATTGTTGCTGATGTTTGCACAGTAGCACCTTCTAGTCTTCTCTCTGCACTTATCTCTCACACTGAACCAAGAAGTTTCAAATCTGCCATTAAACATCCTGCCTGGATCTCAACAATGAATGAAGAGATAAATGCTCTTTACCAAAATAACACCTGGGAACTTGTTCCTCTACCAACTCATACCAATGTTGTAGGTTCCAAATGGGTCTTTCGCACTAAATATCTTCCTGATAGCTCTATTGAAAGGATCAAAGCTCGACTTGTTGCTCGTGGCTACACAGATACCCGGTCTAGATTATTTTGACACATTCAGCCCTATTGTCAAAGCCACTACTGTTCGGACAATTCTCTCACTTGCTGTTTCTCACAAATGGCCTCTTCGACAATTAGATGTCAAAAATGCTTTTCTTAATGGTTATCTCACAGAAGATGTCTATATGGAGCAACCACCAGGCTACGTCAATCCTTTATATCCAGATCATGTATGTCAACTTAAGAAAGCTTTATATGGTCTCAAACAGGCGCCACATGCCTGGTTTGAATGCTTTAGCACTTTTCTCACTTCTCTCCATTTGACCTGTAATCGTGCTGACACATCCTTATTTATTTACCACAACAAGAACGATTTTATTTACCTGCTTCTCTACGTTGACGATATCCTCATCACCTACAGTAACCACACTATTCTCAATCATCTTATCCAGCAGCTCCACCAGGAATTTGCTCTTAAAGATCTTGGTCAACCTACTTATTTTCTTGGTCTCGAAGCCACATTTACTGACGAAGGTTTATTTCTTAGTCAATACAAGTATGCCCACGATATTCTAACACGAGCTCAGCTTCTTGATTCTCGCCCTGTTAACACTCCCATGGTTATATCCCACTCTCTCTCCTCTGAAGGGGATCCTTTAGTTGATCCAACCATGTACCGATCACTCGTTGGTGCACTTCAGTATCTGACAATAGCTCGACTCGATTTAACTTATGCAGTAAATTCGATCAGTCAACACATGCATGCTCCTACAGATTTGCACTTTCATGCGGTCAAAAGGATACTACGTTATGTTAAAGGCACACTTACAATGGGACTTTACTTTGCCACGTCTTCAGACATTACCTCAGTCACAGCCTTCTCCAATGCAGATTGGGCAGACTGTCCTGACACTCGACGTTCGACTTCTGGTTATGCTATATTCCTTGGCTCTCATCTCATCTCATGGAGTGCCAAGAAACAACCTACCGTCTCTCATTCTAGTTGTGAATCCGAATATCGTGCTTTAGCAGATACAACCACATAGGTTCTTTGGCTCCAACATCTTTTACAAGATCTTCACATCCCGGTGCAGCAACCTCCACTTATTCTATGTGACAACAAGAGTGCTATTTTCTTAAGTACAAATCCAATATCTCATAAACGAGCAAAACATGTTGAACTAGATTATCACTTCATTCGCGAAAAAGTTTTAAATGGCACTATCAGTTCATTTCTTCTCAGTATCAAGTTGCCGATATTTTCACAAAAAGCCTGCCTCATGATCTATTTGAGTATTTTTTCTTCAAGCTTCACGTCGTACACAATCCTACACTCAGCTTGCGGGGGGTGAAGACCACAATACAAGCCCATCATTACAAAGCCCATCTTGCACAACCCAAATTCAAGAAAACTCCAGAGGAAAGCAGAACGGGAAGTCTCCAGAAAGCACTGATATGGCAGCCACCAAATTCATGAAAAGCTGCAAATAAGGACCATTCTAGATATTAGAAACAATACATATAAATGTACTACCATCAAATGTAATGCAAGCAAGTTTGAAAATCAATGAAAACAAAAAATTTCTCAAATGTTTTAGCTCGTGTCTTCAGAGTGGCTGAGGAGAAAGAGTTGCTAACAGAGTATAAAATCCAAAAACACATAGCATTAAATCACTTTCCACACAATTCTTTGACTTTTCTCTCTCGATTCAAACTCCCTCTCTCGGGTCTTCTCGAAGAACTCTTCGAGATCTCCGTTTTTATTGATATCTTCGTGTTGTGTCACTTGATTAAGTAACTTGTTATCATGTTTTGGCACTTATTTGCCGTGGTGATTCTTTCCTTAGGAGGATTATGATTTGGTGTCTGTTATACTTTGAGACCTGTTCGGAAAAATAAGAGCTACAAGAGGGTCCGATTTCAGAGCTCAACGTGGACTAGTCGGAATTCAAGGATTTAGTGAACCACGGGGCTTAACCCGTCTCTTTTTCAATTTTTGGTTAATCTTCCAACCAACAATTTTACGGTTTAATCTGAGTTTTTCAGCATAAGAAAGATCCGACGAAATTACTAACACATTAGACTTAACATCCTGGTTCAAACTTCCGGCGGCAGCGGCGTTCTTGTCTTTGCTGTAGAATTTCTCCAGCCGCTTCTGCTTCGAGAGCTTTTCCCACATGGTTCCTCCGATGTTGGGAACGTCGTAGTTTTGAGCGATGTAAGCTCCTCCGATCAACCCCACCGCCAGGGTAATGCTAGTCCCGAAGAATCCCATATCTCTCGACAACCTTTTCTTGTATTGCTCAAACTAAGAAAAACTCTCTTCAATACTCTGCAGAAGTTGAATCTCAACTGTTGGGCCATAGTCTCTCTAATATCAACAGCCCATGAAGTTAAGCTCAGCCCATGAAGAGCCCATCATCCGGAAAGATCCCGTAGCAACCAAAAGAAGACTTTGTCTGGAGGATCCAGAAGAATCCAGTAGCAACCAAAGAGATCCACCGTGTTAGTGCCTATATAAATATGTATGATGTAATGGATCATGTAAGCAAGCTGAAACACTAGAAAATCTTGTATCATTTTCCATCAATGAAATCTTTTCTCAAAATACCAAAACCTCCATGGATTCTTTGAATCCGTTCATCAACTTTGTGACGAGGTGTTGAGTTGAGGGGATGGCTTTTGCGTTTATAATGGATTTTTCTGTCGTAGTACTCAAGAAATCAACTTTTTTTTTCCTTTAACTTATTATTTATAAATATTTTTCGATCCTGCAGATAATGACTAATTTCCCCTTATCCAAGAACTAGAGTCACTGCATGATTTGAAATTTGCTCGGTACAAAAGTTAGTTATTCATTAGAAATCTGAAATTCAAAGCGCAGTTTAATTAACAATTTGCAAAAGAGCCCCCATGTTTTTTCTTAATATTTCATGTACAAATTTAACAACTATATTTCTTTTGATAGGATTTAACTATATTAATACCACCACTTAAAAAGTGAATCGATCCGCTAGGTGTGAGCCGTGTATAAATGGACCATCCAGACTAATATATTTTTTGGTTGTGCCGTACCAGCCCGACATGTTTGGGGACTAGGCTGAGTAAGCAGGGCACGGTAGCCAGGGTCGAGCATGATATAGGCACGACATATGATATCTAGGTACGACATATGATATCTAGGTACGACATATGATATCTTGTTTTTCTGATTTTGGAGTGTTAAAAAAATTATTCACAAAACAAAATATGATTAAAAATAATAAAATAATAATAAAATATAAAATATTAAGAAATAGATTTGGCGGGCAGCGGTGGCATCCAGCATGACACGGTTCTAAACCATGTCAGATCGACCGACACAAGTTTTAGATGGGTTGAGTCTGGCACAACTATTTGCCTACCTCTATGAATACTTGAATCTGTGTTCGTCCTCTAAATCTTTATTTTGGTCTTGTGCCATGCTCCATAGAGATACAAATGGACAACTGACTTGTGTCAAAGATATCTCTTTCCCGAATCCATGCCAATTACTAGATAGAGCAATCACATTCCGTACAATGCTGTTGAAATTTCTTTGGTTGGATTTTAATTTTTTGACATTTAATACACGGATTAGTAGGCGTTTAGGTGAATAATTTGTAAAAACTTGCAGAAAATAAACCGAGACAAAATTTTAAGGCCCGAGGTTCACCGTCTCCTTAGATTCGGCTAATCCTCATTGAGTTCCGGAATCTGTAGCTCTCGTAGCTTATATTATCTTTTGAGAAACTTACAAAATACACCAAATTCGAACAAGATCGCAAGAGATAATACACATGCAACAACTAATCTAGTTTAATATACTCATTAAAAGTCTAAAGAGTTCCTAAAAACGTGCTAATAACAAAAAACAGCACTTAAACAGAATCTCTAAACGTTTAAGTAAGCTAAACAAGATCCAAAAGAGGTAGCAAAATGAAGATCTCAGAGAATGGGAACGATCTCACCGATCACAATATCAAGAAGCACCGTAAACTCGCCGGAAAACCAGAAGTTTGCCGTAAAAATGTCGAGAACGAAGAGAGAAGCGAGAGAATAATTCAAAAGTCGAGAAGTTAGAGAGAGAGAAAACAATTAATTAATCCACGAAATCCGACGAAAAGCTTTTATATCAACTTCGAGATCAATTCCTGTCTGCCGGATCACCCCATATAAACGGTTCCAAATGCACCAAACTCATGAATTGTCCCGAGCCGTCTGATCTAACTTAAAATGAATGATCCGATCTTCCCCAATTACCACAATTAATCTGAGCCGTAGGATCCTGTCAGAAAATTGAATGGTCGCGACTCTTAGGATCAAGCTTCCTCGAGAAGTTTTTATAGACCGTCGGATCAAAGTAAAATGAATGAACACGATTAACTCGAGTAGCTTCCTCGAGAAGCTTTATCAACAACTGTTAGATCACAATATAAATGAACGGTTCAGATTTGACAATGACAAATAAGCGGGATTAAACGACAGCCACACGATCAAAATAATTGGACGACGACGATCACTCTTTCATTAATGACAAATTTGTAATTTCAGCAAGATCAATGGTAAAACAGACAATTCTCAATTAGTAAGGGTAAATCGAACATTTCACACTCACATTTCACAAGAAAACTGTACAAGCAAGGGGTAAAACAGTAAATTCACATTTTAAACAATATTCATTTAACAGATTTTTTATATTTTAATTCAACAAATCCATGTCCACAATCATCCACGAAGTCGTCCTAGTTCACACCACTCACCAAACCTGAAAAACTTTTATAAGCACCAAACTTCATTGTTTTGAAACATCAAGAAATGGCAACTGCAAATGCTATTCCAATCCTCATTCTACTCACTACCATCTTCTTCACTTGTAATGCCTCCCATTCTGTTCCTTGTGACCCGAAGGGTGGTTCCTTAGCCCCGCCGAAGGTGGCAACCAAATGCCCCAGAGACACCCTGAAGTTTGGCATTTGTGGTGACTGGTTTGGATTGGTTCATGAGGTTATTGAGGTGAAGCCGAGCAAAGAATGCTGTGCACTTCTTGAGGGTCTGGCAGATGTTGAAGCTGCGCTGTGCTTGTGTACTACAATCAAGGCCAATGTGCTGGGAATCATCAAAGTGGAAGTGCCTGTTGCTTTGAGCTTGGGGGTCAACTCTTGTGGCAAGAAGGTACCAAAGGGTTTTGTTTGTTCCTGAAGATACTTTGCTCTACCATTGCTTTTGTTTTCTTGCTCTGTCGCAGTTGTTCTTCTAATTCAGAGCTTATCAATAAATTGTGAAGAAAATATGATGAATGTTAATCAGCATTCCATTGGTAACACTCATGCACATCTTGATACAAAGATCAGGATTGTTGGAAGTTTAGCTCTGTTTTTCCTCTCTAGAAAACACATGATACTAAGCTTTGCCTTCAGGATGTATTCTAGAGTAGTGTTCTTATCTGCTATGAATGAATTTCTCAAGGTCTCATCAGGATGAAGACTCGGTGAGGCCCGATTCGAGTCTCAGTTATCCAGCCAAGATGGTGAAGAACCTACAAAGTGTTAGGATATTTATTTGTATAATAATCCTATGGTGACTTGAATTATTAGTCCCTGAAAGAATTTTAATTATATTAGAATTTCTCCCTATAAATATATATTATCTTAACCATTAGGGTTAAGGGAGAATATTTGAGAGAAAAGTGAGACTGAGTTGTGGCTCCATGCTTGTGATGCGGACTTGAGGTTTTCTGTGTCTCCTTTATATCACTGGATTGTTCTTAGTGATTGATTCTCCTTCTCCTTGTGAAAGTAGGCTTTAAGGCCGAACCACGTTAAATCTTGTGTCATTTTTTTGCTTCATACGATCTATATTGATTCACCCCCAACAAGTGGTATTAGAGCGAGGTTCGTGATTGAAGCTGTACACAGATTTAAAGAAACAAATCTGCAAAAACCCAATCTATCGTTTGACCGCGTGCCGCCGCTGTTTGATCGATCGATTCCCGCTGTTCGCCGCCCCCAACGGAGAAATTGAGGGCATCATTATGAAGCCCGTTTCTTGTAGAACAAAATCCCTAAGTTTCAGAGAACAATTGTTGCCGGAGGCTAGTCAATATTGCCGTCGAATGTTTGGCGCAAACCCTAGCGCCGCCGCGACTTTCCCGGATGATTCCCGTTGATTCTGAAGACCGATTTTGAAATTGGAGATACCTACGTGAAGCTTGTTCAGTGGGGAACAAATCCCAGTGGGTGCCATTGTCCAGTTTATGTCGGAAAGTGTCCGATTTGGCCGTCGAAGTTTCTACAAGTGTGTGGGGGAGATAGGTGAGTTTTTGTGTTCGGATTTTTTGGTAGTTTTTCAGTGAAAAACAGTGTTTCCAGTAAGATCTGAAGAGGTACAACAATTCTATTCATTTTTGTGATTTTTCTGGTCAGATTTAATATTTTTCGGTGAATGAATAGTACTTCCAGCGTGAATAGTACTTTTGACGTGAATAGTGTTTTTGAAAGGAAAAAAACTGGCAAAGGATTTGGAGGTTTGTTGACTTTCTGAGAGAAAGTTGTTTGGGTTTATTTTGCCATGGCGTTGAAAGCTGAGATTGCGAAATATGAACCCAGTATGAGTTTCACTATGTGGCAAGTCAAGATGAAGGCGCTCTTGACGCAGAGTGGTTTACAGAAGGCTATTTTGGGTAAGGCCAAGAAGCCTGCTGACTTGGATGAGAATAAGTGGAT
>JAOWBN010238763.1:0-12183 GCA_028565015.1 Pinguicula moranensis
GATGAAAGAAGTTGTGAAGAAGGAAGTCATTAAGCTTCTTGACTTTGGCATGATCTATCCGATTTCTGATAGTGAATAGGTGAGCCCAGTGCAGTGCGTACTAAAGAAAGAAGGGATTACAGTTGTGAAGAATGACTCACAAGAGCTAATGGCTATCCGAGTGATTAATTCTTGGAGAGTATGCATGGATTATCCTTCTCCTCTTCGTTCGGTCTTCTCTTCTTCCTCAACGCCTCCTTTGCATAAAGAACACTATTGTTTATCGCCATACCTTTTGCCATCGTCGCGCGTTATCGACATCTCTCAAATGTAAGTTAACAAATAGTTGGTTGGGTTTTTTGGTGTTCTCTGAATTTGAAATGTGACTGAAATTCGGCATTTGTTTTGATGTGAAAACACAGCAATGGGTGCTTGCTTTGAGCTTCATTGGACTCACTCCGCTTGCTGAGCGAGTTAGCTTTCACACAGAGTACGAATTGATTGTTTGTAACTTCATCGAAAAGTCATTCTCTCGAGTCTTGGTTTATGAGAAACCCGCATCCGGCCGCAAACTTTTGCGGTGCGGTAACAGCTCTTCGCGGGCGATTTGCATTTCGAAACTGCAACTTTCATGGGCGGGATGCAGTACGGGCTATTTCAGCACCGCCCGCACCACTGCCCAGGACTAGTCCTTACACTACCCTGATTGTCTTTTCACTCATCTCCCACGCCCCACCCATCGCCAAACAAAAACTAAATTTATATGAAAATTAAAAACAAAAACAATGTTCTCCCACTTCACCTAAAGTTTACACCTCTCTCACTTAAAATCATGGCTCCATAGTAGTACATTCATTCAATAATAAATCTATCTAATAATATGCTTAGTGTAGACGCCCACTTTTCTGCAAAGGAAAGATGTGTTCAGATATGAGGGAATATGGCCACTTTCTTTATCAATGGCTAACAATTTTGTAGAGCTAGGCAAACGTGCGCGTGAGGGCCAATTTTTTTTTCAGAAAATGTGCGTGTAATATCCGCCCGTTTTACAAACGTGCGCGTGCAAGGCTTAAAATCCAGCCCGCAAACCGTGCGTGTCGTGCAGGTTGGCATTCGGGTGGGTAGCCCGCACTTGAATTTTTTTAATTTTCTTTCATTTAAATTATACTATTATTTTTATTAAATAATAAAAAAATCCAAAAAATAGAAAACGTGCAAACGTGCGTGATCCATTTGCATGTGGGCTGGCCCGGCCCGACACATTTTTAATGCGTGTCGGGCTAGGCACGCACGTTTAAAAAACGTGCGCGTGCCGGGTTGGATTTTTCAGGCTGCAAGCCATGCGGTCCCGGCACGCACGTTTGTCTGCCTCTAGAGGATGTAGTGTGAGAGTGCTAGGAATCAAGGAGTCCAGGAGTGTGGGTTCAAATGGCTTAAATTTTACCTTTTATCTACCACAATTAGGAGGCCCTCAAAGATGATTTCATCGCTTATATTATGATGTTTCATACTAACAACCAATTTTGAAAGCCTTAGTTATAGTTTCATTGTCCTAAGTGTAAAAGTCTCAAATCCAACCATTATGGGTCACTATTTATCAATTACTTTGGTTGGTTACGCATATAAAATCCTAACTAAGCTACTCACAAATAGACTAGCCAAGTGTTTCCTAAACTAATGGGTGAACATCAGATATCGTTTCAGAAAGGAAAGAATATTCTTGATGGAATAATTGTCGCAAATGAAACAATTAGCAGTTTCAAGAAGGCTAAAAAAACAAGTTTCTTATTCTACTTTTATGCGATGGTAGCAATAGTGGCCTGTTTAAACTTCAAAGACGTCTTCGGTAAGGTGATCTCATCTCACTTTTTCTATTCTTAGTTACTGTTGAAGGGTTGGTGATGCTGAGGCTGAATGCTATACTGCGGGTTATCTTAAAGGAGTATTAGAGGGAAGTGATAGGGTGCAAATGACGCACCTCCAATATGCTAATGATATGCTATTCATATTGGAAAATCATCAGGAAATCCACACATTCAAAAGAATTCTACGACTGTTAAAGATTTGGTATGGGTTGGAACTTAATTTCAATAAAAGCTTGATGATTGGTTTGAATATGAGAGATGAACAACTTGAAAAGTTCACAAACATATGCAATGGTAAAAGGGTAAAGTTACCTTGTACCTATCTTGGCCTCCGTTTGGATGCGAATCCAAAGTGAGTAGCTGCATGGAGTCTAGTGTTAAAGAAAGTAAGAAATAGACTTAGCACTTTGGAATCAAAATATTGATCCTTTGGCAGGCGCATCACTCTCATTAAATTAGTCTAGACAAACCTCGTTTTTTTTGGACTGGATTAGGGGCTGTTGCCCTCATCCTACTATTTTGGAAAGGTTTAGGCTTCCACCTAAAGGAAGTCACATGAATAAAGGAAGACAATTCTAAATAAATAATAATAATCTAGACGTGCCGCTCACTATATTTCCTCTCATTTTCTGTGTGGCAGTCAGGTGGACTGTCCTTGCAAATGGGATATCATATCTATGGAAAAGGCATAAACTTAAAATAGCTAATGAAGTGCTATGTGCAGTACCAAAAAAACCTTGATAAATCTGTAATTTTACACTTTTACCCTTAAATTTGGACTGTATATGTGAAATTATAAAATTAACCTTACTTATATGGAAAATTACTGAATTACCCTTGCTGATTCGTGAAATTACTGTAATGCCATTAATGACTGTGTAATCTTGATTGTTGGTTTAATTGTAATCGTGTGGTTGATGATGATTATCGTTTAATTGTGACTTTAAATTTTGTTCGTCCGATTGTTTGGTGATCCAACGATATATGTTAAAGCTTCTCATGGAAACTATTGAAAGTGATCTTGTTCGTTCGTTTAATTTCGATCCTACGATCCTTAAAGAAGCTTGTCAGAGAAACTGAATCCGAATCGACACAATCGTTCGATCTTCTGACATGATCAAACGGTTAATATTGAGCGGTATTTTCGGTGAAGATCTGGTTGTTCATTGAAAGTTAGATCTAAGGCTGGGAACAATACTCGTATTCGACTTATTTGGAGCCGTAGATCTGAAGTGATCCAACGATCAGGGATCGTCCACAACATTGGTATATAAGCTTAGATGTCGAGACGCATGTATTAATTAATTCATTAATTTATCTCTCCAACTCTCGAATTCTCTCTCGTTCTCTCTGTTTTTTTGACTTCCCGATGGCAACCACTGGTTTTCCGATCAATTGGTAGCAATTTCTCTGATTTCAATCGTTGAGATCGATCCATTTTTGCAAGATCTACATTCTGAATATCATTGGTGATAGTTTTAAAGCTTTCGTAGATTTAAAAGTTCCTGTTTTAAGTGATGTTTTGTTGGTTAATTTTTTATGTAACGTTATTGGCACGTTTAGGAAGTTCTAGATTCTATTTTAGCTATTTTTGACTAGATTCAGTTTGCATGTTATCTTGTATCTTTAGATCTTATTTTATGAACTTGTATTCTGAAATATTTCACATTTGAGAGTTAATATAGCTACGGGAGCATCCGATTCCAGAGCTCAACGTTGATTAGCTGAATTTAAGGAGACAGTGAACCACGGGCATTAAATCTTGTCTCATTACCTTTTTTTTGTATTTTTGTTTATAATCTTGAGAATCAAACGTTACTAACAAATTTTCTGAGATTTATAAAAGTAAATCCGACCAAATAATCCCAACATGAAGCTTTATCGGGTTATAGAAATTACGAATGTATATGATAGGTTTATGGATGACTATTGTGCACTCTAAATATAGAATTGATTCTACTACGACAATGGCATGGATTTTTGTGTTGTAAAATACCCGTGGGTATTCATGGTTGGAAGACTTGTGTGCGTTGCTTCAAGAAACATGTCTGGAATTGGCTTACTCGTAACCGAAGGCAGATCCAAATATTTTTTTTTATGGGGGGCTAAATTTTTTTGGGATGTATCAAAAAAATTTTAGAGCTCAAAATTAATTAATTTTTAGAGTGCATTAAGTTTAAAGTAAACCAATCTAACATAGAATCATTACCTATATGAACTAGCGACATAAATAAATTTTTAAAAGCAATTCAATCTTTTCAAATAAACTATAATGGTAATAATTATAGGTGTTCACACACTTACTTAACAAGTATAAACACAAATCAGATGATTTCTGTTGAAAACAAAATTGAAAAAACTTAATCAAACAATTAGATTTAATAATCTAAAAATACTAACAAATAATTTTTCAAAGAAAAATAAAGTCCAACGGGCTAGGGGATGGGGTAGCATAGGGTAGGGTGGGCTCTCGGAACCATCTTTCTAGAACATATGTTATTGAATTAGACCCGTTGATCACAGTCCCTTTGTCCTATGATGAACAGAGAAACAGAGGGAGAGTGGAATCACCTTCGGAGGAGGCATTTTTATACTCATGGGAACTGGATCCTATGAGTAATCTGTGCGGTACCTTGGAGATTGCAGCAAATCCCTGCCCCGCGAGAAGAGATTAATGGACATGGAATATTGAAGCCCTAGGAGTGTACACTAAAAAGTCTGTTTACAACATGATCTTGGGATTATGGATAGAAAGCACATGAACGAAACATGGTGTGTAGCTTCCCCGTTGTGTGTACACTGATTCATTTGGAAAGTGCTAGAAAATAGACTTCCTACCAGGTATAGTATAATTTGGCAAATAGAGGCATTCCAACATATCCTATTTTAATAATTTGTGCGCTTTGTGGTGATGATATTGAATATGTGAAATGTCTCTTTTATCCACTGGGGCAACCCTATGTTGGTTATGTCTGTCAGCAAAATTATTATAATCAGCATATGAATTATTTGATCAGGGATCGTCCACTGTCTTATGAGAAACCAAACACTTACCATTTGATGGAAAGGCCTCAGGCCCTTAGGCAAGAAAAAAAGGCGAGTTTTGAGGATGGGGAATTCTTTGTGCAGGATTGTATTGGGAGGGTTAAAATTATGAGGTGGGAATGGTTGAATTCTTATGTTGGTGTGCCTTATGGAATTAGTCATAGTCAATGGATTAGGGAGCCACTGTGTTGTATGAATTATTTTCTAGTATAAGCGGAGAAATGTGTAGCCATTGTATCTGTACGAAAAGTACAACTTGTGCAATTTAATGGAGAATTTTTTTCCGATAAAAAAGGCTTCAAATGACTATAACTTTCCGTACCATCACGTTTGTCAATGGAACATCATTATTTTCATATGTATATATATATATGTATTATAATTTTTTGGCAAATTTGTTTTTATGTACCATACATGCTTTTTAATCCAAATATTTGAATAGTTCATCGGATAAATAAATAATAAAAATAAAGCAAAATATAGTTTGGTTTTGAGACAATGGTGTATCCAGAATCTCAAATAGTGGAAAATTTCATACCATCCAGGATCCTCCGGTGTTTTGAGATATGAGATTTTATGTCATATTTGCACAAAATTTATTGTTAAAGGAAAGGAAAAGATTGTTATAGTTAGCCAAGGATTTAGAGCAGGGTACGGTCTAAAATTATATGAATAAATAATATTGATTTATAATGAGTATGAACTCTAGAGTTAAATAATTTTGAATCTCGCTATTTGGCCTAAAATTTAATGTATCATACGAGGAAGTGTTTTGCGGGTGCTGAGACAATGGTTATCCCAAAAAATGAATTTATATTGGTATGTTACACATATTAATTGTTAATCCAAGGAAAAATAATATTACTATAATCAGCATATTATTCATTGTGATAAGGGTGGGGCCAACCCATTGAAATATATATTTTTTAATTTGGAGTCGAAAACACCATCATTTTCCTTTACATCTTTTGACCCACAAGTGAAAGGGACATAAGGAAACAAAAGGTATTTTCTCATCAATAATTTCTTGGAGACGGCCCCCCACAGACTCGATGAAGAAACACATGTTCCGTCAGCAATAGCGAACAGTGATGGAAAATAGGAATGACTCTACTCATTCAACAGAAAAAGAATATCAACTTTTTCACAAGATCCCAAACAAAAGGATCCAAATATGAAATAACTACGTTTTTTATTGATTGATGGAAGTAGTTGACGCCTTTTTGTCGTATTATGTAATGAACATTACGGCCAGATCTGGTGGTTGTGAAAAAATGGGCGTTTCAGAAAGTTTTGTTTATTAGCTATCCAAAGATTTTCATGTTACAACAAGAAACAACTCCAAGTAGGATTGCTCATTCGGTATCATCCATCGTAATATCGAATTGATGAAAAATTTCGGTATTCGAAAAATCAAACCGATACTGAATCGATTTTATTTTTTATTTTATTTTATTTTTATATATTTTGGCCTATTTTTTTATTCGGTATTTCAGTATACCAAATACCAAAATATCGAATACTGAACCGATTACAAATTGATACCATATATCCATACTGATTAAAAATCGGTACATACATCCATACCAATACCGAATCGATTAAACATCGGTACCATATATCCATACCGATACCGTTATCGAAATACCAAAATACCGAACTTAATCGATATTTCGGTTTGGTAACCGAATACGGGTAATAGAAGATGGACAACACTCCAAGAGGTACAATAAAATATCCACAAAAAACATAAACACCATTCATGTCAATGGACAACACTCCAAGTGTTGAGATATTGAGAGGAAGAAGATGAATTAGTGTAACTTGTGTTTTTCTTATTTTTCATGTTTCCAATGCTTACATCTTATAAAGGAGGGATAGAATTCAAAGACCCATTAATTGACACATATTCCTTAAAAGTCCAAGTTTAAGGTATGTAGGATTTAGGGTTTAGCGTTTAGAATTTGGGATTTCGATATTTAGGTTTTTAGGTTTTAGGGTCTAAGTTTAGGGTTTAGGGCTTATAGTTTAGGAGTTTTAAGGTTTATGACCCTAAACCCTACAAATCCTAAGCCAAAAAATCCTAAAACCCCTAAATCGTAAGTCCTAAACACTAAATTTTAGACCATAAAACCTAAAAATCTAAATCTCTAAACCTTAAACCCAAAATCCTAAACCCTACGGACCCTAAACTTAGACTTTTAAGGAATATGTGTCAATTAATGGGTACCTACATGCATGATGCACACTCATGGCTAGAACTACATACATGCATGATGAATGACTAACTGGATCTGAGGCAAAGTGTAATAGGAGATTTTTTAGTTGAATGTAGCTGAGTGCGAGACTATGTTAGAGTATCTAGTATTTTCGATTGGCCCCCATGTGAGGGATATTGTACATAAACTATACACTTTTTGGTTGTTATATATAAAGCTTAGTTTACCAAAAAAATTAATGGGTACATAGATTCTTCCCCTATAAAGGAAAAGTCAACTACAAAGTATGGAAAGATTTGAAATATGGGGTCGTGATCCCTTAATTGTAGGGATCAAGCCCACATTTACAGGTAATAGATCTTTCCATATTTATCCAAAGATCCTAGTTTAACATTCCCCCCCTGGAGTTGTCCAATGTCTTGTGAAACGCCTTTCCAGTTAAAGCTATTGTTAGGATGTCTGTGAGTTGTTTTTTTGATCGAGGTGTATGGCAGGTGCAGAGTACACTCTTCAATCTTTTCCTTAATGAAATGCCTATAAATTTCAATGTCTTTAGTTCTATCATGCTAGACTAGATTTTCTGAGATACTGATCGCTGCTTTATTGTCACAAATCAATGAATTTTCCATCACTGCTTTATTTTCATTATTTTCTACCATCTGTGTATTTGCTGGCTTACAATCAATCAGTCTTGTTTCTACTAAGAGGTCAATAATATACATTCGTTGGGAGATAAATATTCCTTTGTTTGATCTCAGAACTTCAATTCCAAAGAAATACTTTAGTCGTCCTAGATCATTCATCTCGAATTCGTAAATAAATGATTCCAGAGATTCTGAATTTCCTCAATATCATCTCCAATTATTACCATGTCATCGACATAGATAATAAGGCATGTAATAAGTGTGCCACTTTGTTTTAGGAACAAAGTATGATGTGCATTACTTTGCTTGTATCCAATTTGCTTCATGGCTACAATGAATCTTCCAAACCAGGCTCGTGGTGACTGTTTCAATCCAGACAGTGCTTTCTTCAATCTACACACTTCACCATTCTAGAAATCATTAGAGTATCCGGGGGTGGTTCCATATATACTTCTTTGTCTAAATCCCGGTGAAGAAATGCATTCTTCACATCGAACTGGTGTAGTGGCCAGTCTTGATTTGCTGCGATAGAGAAGAGCACCCTGATAGTATCTATTTTGGCTACAGGTGAGAAGGTTTTTGAGTAATCAATACCACATATTTTTGTATATCCTTTGTTTACCAAACGAGCTTTATATCTCTCAATGTTCCCATCTGCACTTCGTTTGATAGTGAACACCCACCGACAGCCAACTCGGTGTTTGCCTTGTGGTATTGTGCGTTTCACCCATGTCTTATTTTTCTGTAAGGCCATCATCTCTGTATCCATTTCCTTGCACCATTCCGTATGCCCCTATGCATCCTTGACTGTTTTTGGTCATTTTTCAACATAAACTACCGCCATGAAGCTTTTAGCGGTCTGAGACAAGCTTCCTATGGTGTGATCAACCATAGGATATTTTGATTGTCGCGGAACATTCTTAGATTCCTACCTTTTTGCTGGAACTCCACTATTCTGCCTAGGAGGTGGTATGTATCAGCCTTCATGTTCCTCGAGTTCTTCTGCAGTGTTAGTGGGCAAATAATGGGATATTTCATATGAAGGTGAGGATTCAGCAATAGTGTGTACCTCAGGATCCTTAGACGATGGAGATATTGGACGTGTCGAGTCATGAACCGATGCAGTGGAATGTACGAAGTGGTTTTTATCTTTAAAAGTTGCTAGAGATGGTGAAATAGAATCAGAATCATGCAATAACCAACTCAGTGAGTCATACGTAGTTTCCCCCAGATCACTAGGTTTGGTGTTGAAGAAATATTCTATTTCGAGAAAATGACAATCCATAGTTGTATACGTCTGCTGAGTAGACGGACTAAAACATCGATATCCATGCTTACAGATGCCATATCTCACAAAAACATACTTAATAGCACATGAATCAAGTTTAGATCGTTCAGATTTGGGGACATTAACATATACGGAACAGCCGAAGATTCTTGGTGGAAGAATAAGGGCCAATGGTACCTTAGTAAATGTGGCTAAGGTTTGGAGCGGAGTTTTGAAATCCAAAATTTTGGTTGGCAGCCAATTGATCAAGTAGACGGAAGTGGCAACTTCTTCAGGCCAAAAAGAGTGTGGGGTCTTGGACTCAATCATTAAGGCCCGAGTTATCTCAATGAGTATCCTGTTTTTTCGCTCATTCGTGCCACTTTGTTCAGGTGTATGAGAACATGTAGTCTCATGAATCAATCCGTTCTCCACAAAGTAGCGCTTCATAGACTGTTTTACAAATTCTCCACCATTGTCTGATCGAAGAACTTGGATTTTCTACTTAAATTGATGCTCCGTCATTGTATAGAATTCAACAAATTTATGGAAACATCCGATCTATTGTATAGGAAATAGACCTAGGTAATGCGAGTGCAATCATCAATAAATAGTAGGAAATATCGATAATTGCCCAAAATAGAGTCGGGGGCTGGATCCCAAACATCCATGCTTACAAACAATCGCTGCTTAATTGGACTCTAATACATATATCCCTTTTGGGTCGCAGAGTATCCCACAAACACACTTTTGATCGGATCCAACTTTCGGACCTCTGGCCTATAATCTTGTACAAAACATACACAACCAAAGGTTCTCAACTGAATAGTGTTCCCTTTTGTACAATTCCATATTTGAAATGGAGAATTCCAATCCAACACTGGAGATGGCATACAGGTAAAATCTATCCAGGTAAAATCAAGGATGTAGCTGTAAGAACTGTTTGTCCCCACAAATATTTTGGGATATTCATGGTGAACATCATACTTCTAGCCACCTCAAGAAGAGGCCAATTTTTCCTCTGAGCTACCCTATTTTTCTCTGGTGTGTATGGGCAGGTATTTTGATTCTTAATACCCTGTGATGACAAAAATTCAGTGAATGCCCTGTTGATGTACTCTGTCCCATTATCAGATCTCAACCGCTTTACTACTGCACCATATTACTTCTGTACTCCTTTGTGAAAATCCTTGAAACATGCAAGTACATCACTCTTGTTTTTTTATTAGATATAGCCAAGTGACACAGGACCAACAATTAGTGAAAGACACGAAGTAATGAAATCCATTAAATATTATTGTTGGATAGGCCCCCCTTACATCAGAATGTATCAAATAAAAAATACGCGAACTCCAACTAACAAAGCTAACATAAGAACTTCTGGTATGCTTTCCCAACTCATAAGCATCACAAATTAGCATCTCTTTATTCACTGTAGCAAATAGGCGAGTATAAAGTCGACTCAAATTCAAGGAAGAGAGATGACCTAATCGGCTATGGTCAAGCATTATGTCTTCCACAGCATTGTCTCTTCCAGGTCTCTCCATGATGGATAAAAGATATGAGTCTAATTCTTTTGGATCCATGTACCACAAGTCACTACGCCATGTCCCAGACCCAAGTACCCTGCCTGTCTTCTTCTCCTGGAAGATCACTTGAGGTATATCAAACAATATAGTACATTTAATTGGTTAATAATGACATTTATGGAGAGGAAGTCAACGGGAAATGAAGGAGCATGCAAAACTTTGTACAAAGTCAAAGTGTTGGTACAATGCACTGTCCCTTACCCACTACTGGTTGATCAGTGCCATCGGCTGTCTTAACACTCAACGGATTTGCTAAAGGAGTATAGGAGTTGAAGTCCCTAGCAGCACCCGTCACATGTTCAGAAGCTCTGGATTCAATGATCCAATCTGATGAGCCAATAGTAGGAAAGGACGCCAGGGCTAGTGAGTCATAAACACACCTGTAAAACTTGAGGCCAAAGCAACGTTACTAGAGAAGTCCGATGAGGTAGGTGTATGAGTGGCTATACTCACGCTTTTGAGTTTTCTTTGGAGTACGTGAAAGAATGCTCGATCCTCCTCAACGGTCACAATATGTCCCATATTCTGCTCCTCCTCAGCATCCACCATCAAGTTGGTGTGATAGCCTCCTCGGACACCACCCCTAAAATCACCTCTCTTACCTCCACGAGCTCTACCTCTACTTCCAAATCTAACTCTACCTCTAGAATCTCTCTCACAAGACATTTTCGGACAAGACTTCATCAAGTGACAAACTGCCCCACAATTATAAAAACTGTGAGTATCCCCCTAGACCCTAGTTACCCAAGAACTAGTAGTAGCTAACGCCTTTTCGCCTTAAACTACACTCGGCGTAGAGTGTATCCTCGTGTCACTCTCTGCTTGAATCATAGCAGTAATAGCCTCATCCAGATGGAATCTTGGCATGGGACAATAAAACTTATCTTCTTGAGTGAAAGATCGAATTCAGATCCTTCAACAATTTCATAGTCCTCCCTTTCTCAAAGCATTCCCGCGTCTTGCATTTCGAGTCAGTACAACTAGACAAGTAATCATAGTCATTCATTTCAGATCATAATCGCTTCTAACAAATAGAATACTTTGAATAGACTTCTCCCCTGGACCTCAGCATCAATTTTCAACTGAAGTTTAAATACCCTCATCTGGTTTTCAATTCTGGGATAGCTGGTCTTCAGACTAGCCGCATCTCACTCACCAAGCTAAGGCCATCAACAGTAGAAACGACAGATGCAGTCATCGAGTTTAGAAACCAGATGCATAGCTGAGCATGAGTAACTTTTCACTCCGTAGTGAAAGAGATCACTCATTGACTCACACTCCCTCAGGAAGCCTTTTAGGCTCTTCCCCACTAAAATGGTCTCAATTCTGCAAGACCAGCTAAGATACGTGGCCGATCCATCAAGTTTCAAATTGATTGGTGGAAGATTTTTTATTTTTTTTTTTGCCCGAAAAAATGACTTTTTATTGATATCAAAGTGAGTACATGCTGGACAGCTCCTGTCCCTTCAATCTAATACTATTTGAAGAGGAGATTTCCCCACCTCCTTAAAACCTGCCCCGGCAAACCTTGGGCAAGGAAAATCCGGGTACAGGAAAGAGTATGGCAGAAATCTT
>JAOWBN010238774.1:0-24010 GCA_028565015.1 Pinguicula moranensis
TATAATTATTAAACCCTAAACCCTAAAACCTGAATAATAAACCTTAACGATAAAAATATAAACCCTATTTATATAAATTTGTCAATTATTTATAAACTTATATTTATAAAATTTGTAATTTGGTAAAAGATCGATAAATGTAGACTTGTTATAAAATTTGTAAGAATAATTTTTTTAATATAATTTCCGTTATACGAAATGAAAAAAAATAAAAAATTAAAAAATAAATTAATCGACACGGAAGGCCAACCGTGCCTGAACCGTGTAGGACCTGACGAAAATCGGCGCAACCAGGCTGTTGGCCCGGAGGGCGGCCCGTGACCCGGCGGACCGGTTAGCCCGCCGGATGGACCACGGGCCCGGGTCCAAGCGGGCCGGGCTGGGCATCACTACGAGTCACATTCATGTTTTAGGAGACGAATTAGATTGCAAAATAAAGAACCTAATTTGGCAACACGTGATTGTAGTTTTCACGGAACTCAAGACTCAAAAATGAAATTTAATTAGTTTTAGTTTGGCAAATATGGTTTTCATCATCCATGCCATCATGATATTCACAGGCTGTAAGATAAAATTACAGGAGAAAAGCAATTTTAGGCAATTTTAATTCCGTAAGTTACCAATGGCAATTTTATTCCTATAACTTACAAATTTGTTAAGCCGCAAAACCAATTTTAACTTGTTTAATATTTCCTACTACTAGGATGGAAAGTTCATTTTAATAAAATAAATTAAAATTTAAAAAATATAAATAATATTATATTTTGTACTTTAACGAATAAAATATGACTTAACTTACCGTTGAAATGCCGCCTGGACTGTGTTTTTTGGTTTATGTGGATTTGATAAATGTAAATGAAAGATGACATGTTGTGTATTTTACTTGATAAAGTTAGAATATGTTATTCTTTTATTATTTTTATCTATATTATTAAATTAATTTTAAGTCAAGAATAACGACATTGGGCTAAAATTGCAATAAATCTGAAAATTACAAAATCAAATTTGTTATTTTGTAATTTATGAGACTAAAATTGCAAATGACTCTTAATTTATGTAACTAAAAGTACTTTTCCCCTTTAAATTATTGTATGATTTTTTTTTGAAATATAAGATTTTTATTATTAACAAAATTTATATTATTAACAAAATTTATAATGCAAACGGTCAACCGGTGTCAGAGGTCTAAATAGAGCAATTCATATATTCGATCAAAACATATATAAATTTTATTAGTAAGTTTAAAAATTTATATAAGTATAAGGTTATATAATAATTTAAATTTAAATAAAGTTTTTTAGTTATATAAAGTTAAGAAGGTTATACAAAGTTTCTCAATATATAAACCATATATCCTTAGTTCTAAACCCTAACATTATATAAATATATAAATTTAAAAACTTTATATTCACTTGTAAACTTTATAGGGGACGGATCCATGACCAATATGTTTTACACAAGTTTGTACACTAAATCTGGACTATGCAATTAAGTAAGATTATATGGTCAAGATTAAATATTAAAATAAAATAAAAAATAGAATCCATTTTCCTTCAACAGCGCGAGAATCCTAAATTCTAAATAAGAACCGCAAAACCTAAACAAGAATCCTAAATTTAAATTTTAAATCCTAAACTCTAAATCACTTTCTAAACATTTAAATCGCATCTAAACACCTCTTAATCACTTAAAGAGTTTTAGAAACTCTAAACTCTAAACCTAAATCTAAATCCTAAATTCTGAACCCTAAATCCTAAATCAGTATCTAAACATTTAAATCACGCCTAAATACCTATTAATCACTTTAAAACCTAAATTTAAACCCTAAACCTTAAACTACTTTCTAAATATTTAAATCACGCCTAAACACCTATTAATCAGTTTAATAGCACTTATCCAAAAAAAATCACTTTAATAGCAGTTATTTTCTATTTTTGAGTGATTAATAGGTGGTTAGGCGTGATTTAAATGTTTAAAAAGTGGTTTAGGGATTAAGATTTAGGGGTTAGGGATTAGAATTTAGGTTTTAGGGTCTCATTTAGGGTTTAAAGTTTTCATTTATGATTTAGAGTTCTCACGCTGTTGAAGGAGAAGGGATACTATTTTTTTTATTTTAATATTTAATCCTACCAACATAATCTTGTTTAATTGTACAGTCCAGATTTAGTTTACAAACTAGTGTAAAAAATGGTGGCCATGGATCCTCCCCCAACTTTATAAGTTTCTAAGTTATATTTAAAGTTTATAAGTTTATAACTTGTATAAAGTTTATTAGTTTGTATATTTATATTAGAGTTTAGGATTTAGGGTATATGGTTTATAAATTGTAGAAATTTTATATAAATTATAAACTTTCTTAACTTTATATAAACTAAAAAAATTTATATAAGATGGGTTGGGCTTGATTATAAATGTTACATTGATAATTAAGTTGTTTACGTATCATTTATATATTTATACATAAATAAATCAAAACCCACGTAATTCCCTTACCTTACTCACCTATTGGATAATCCTCTAGTCGTTGTCATTTTTTTGGACTCGTGCTGCTCGCCGTTGCCGTATCAGTATTCCAGGTATCGAATGATCTTCTTCATTATATTGTGCATATTCTTGTGTTCTACGTGCAACAATTATCCAATCATTTAGGTATGTCTGATATTACAAGTTGAGCGGATGAAATTGAACGTTGATCGTCTAGAATGTATCGTCCCTTGCTAAAGGCTTATTCTATTGCCACTGTAGAAATTGAACATGCTATAACTTCATTCTCAATCAACGATAAGACCGAAAAATCTCTTGCATTACTCCTCCACCAAAAAAGGATATTGAAATTCCAGTATGAGCTATAATCATAACCTGTTTGATCAATCTCAAAGGTAGTCGTTAGATAAGTGTCAAGTTTCACGTAAGTGGAGCTTGACGAGGACCTAGGGCATTTCGATAGAGATTTTATTATGTTTTTCTTTCTTTCTAACCTCGCTAAACTAGACATACTACCACCTAAGCCACTCTCGCTCCTACGATTTTGTACAGGAATATCTAACCGGGTTTAATACTCTTAATCTAATTCATTTAATAAAGAATAACTTTTTCGATTGTAGTCCTATAGTAGACAATGAGTAATCCTTCCTCGTCGACAAAATCACCATAATAATCTTCTAATGATTTTTTCAAACATTTTAATTTTATTCGGTGGGTCTAAAATGATGGCAACAAGATAAAGTAATTGTATATATAAAATATATTTACACCATTTTGCAGTAATATCATCTATACTAGTGGTAAAATTATTTTCATCTTTAAAACTCGTTGTAATGGCTCTTACGTTAACACAAATAGGTACAATAAGGTGGGCAGTTGGCTTATATATGTGTGATAATAATTTAGTGTATTCATTAAAATATTTTAATAATTCTAAAAGTTTTTCACACTTTACCTATCACTTGTGTTTAAATATATATTTTGGTATATATTATTCATAAAACTAACCAAGAACTCTTCATAAGATACAGTTTGTTGACGTAAAGTATATGTTGAATTCCAACGGGTTACTATGTTTAAGAAAATTTTATTGATCTAACATTATTATTCTTACAAAATCTAAACCAATCTTTCATTGCGGTAGGTTTACTTATCAAAAATTTAATAGTATGTTTTATTGGGTTAACGTTTAAATCTATAATTTTAAGAGCATATTGTATGCATAAATTAATAATATGATACATACAACGAATATGAAAAAACGACTACGAAAGGAAGAATCACATAGAGGCATTATCAAAATATATACTATATACTTGATTTTTAAATTGCATTCTTCTAATTAACATACGCACAAAGATTAGATTTTTTGTGGTGTGTGCATCATAAAGGAAGCTAAATGCTATTATTCTTTTTTGTATTTTTCACTCATTATCTATCCAGTGACAAGTAATATCCATATAACTATGTTTTTTGTCAGGATCTGACCATATATCACACTACATATAGAAACTTTATAGTCTAGAGATGAAAAAATCTAACACAACTTGCCTTTTCTTTTAATAAAATATTTGGCAATATAGTTCGTGCGCGATTTATGTGAAACTTTAGAAAATGCGAGTTGTAAATATGTATGCACATAATTTCTAAATTTAAACTTTCAGCAAAACTAAATGGAAGCCTTTTTGAACAAATTAGGTCTACTAAGTCTTTCCTATTTCTAGAAGGATTATACCGAAATAATTGAATACTAGAAAACGTACCTCCGGATCTAGCTCCAACATCGGATCCACTTGCATTGGCGATAGAACTCCAACTACTAGACAATTGTGTCTGTGTAGAATCGATATCAACATGTTATGGATGCTTAGTCAATACATGTCTAAAAAATGAGCCATAACCCCACCTATAAAGAAATACAAATTTAAAAAATTAGAATTTCAAAACAAAAAAAAATCCACAAAAAAATTCATTAAAAAAATTACTTTAAAAAAAACTCGTACCTTTCTTATATTGGAAGACCTTTGAACATAACCGACACTTCATCAAAAAAAATTGGCCCCCCTATCCGGATACGGAAGCTTGTCAAAAAATTTCATAAAAATTCGGGAGTTATTTACTTTATTCGGAGGCGAAGCTTGATCATGAGTTTGTGGAACTATTGGAGGTGGGGCATGAGATTGAGAATAAATGGGTGGACGTTCAAGTCTACCAAGTCCACGAGCCATTGTAGAAGATGATGTTACCGCCTTTTTTGCCTCCAAAATCGGTGGTGGTAGTGGTGGTGTGCTCGAATCACCCAAATTAAAACCCATATCGATCAAATTATCAAAATCAAAATGAATGACGAAATCATGTGGATTTGGGGAAGAAGTAATAATTCGCTTCAACATTATTGTGGTATAAAAAAAAGGCTAAGATGCGAAAATTGCAAAATATGAATCGGAATGAAAGATTTAAAAAGAGCAAGATAGAATACTTGTATAAGTAGTTGAAAATAAGAGAATAGTTGAGTGTGGAAAAAAAATGAAGGGAGTGAAGGGTATTTATAGAGACGTGGAATTTAAAAAATAAAATAAAAATTTGGCGGTGGGCCCGACGGTCATTAGTGTTTATTTATTTATTTATTTATTTATTTTAAATTTTGAATTCGAAGATGAAAAATCCCACCTTGGTCCTGGCGCACCACCATTTGTTTTATAAAAAAATGTTTTTAATAAAATAAAAATATTTAATTTTTTTAAAAAAAATCATTTCCTTATGCACGGCTGGTTCGGGTTGACCTACCATGCACCTGACGGAACACGCCAAAATCTCATTCAGTCGCTCAAATCGCCGAACTTTGTTGTTTTATTTTGTTTTTTATTATTAAATGCCCGGGCGGGTGATCCGCCGAGCACCCGCCATCCAACCCATCATGCCCAAGGGTCGCATTTTTGTGACTCAGGCGTGGGCTTGCCAGTCCGCCAAGTTTTTTCCGGGCGAGCGCCAGGCCACGGGCCTACTTGCCCATCTATAGTTATTCCCTTGTAGTTGGATCAAAATGGCGCATTCTCTATATATTTTGCAAGGCCAAAAATTGTGTGTCATTCACTGTGCACTTCTCATTGAAATTGCTCAAATGCCATTATGGAAGAAAGATTTAGGTACTACTGCTTGCAATAACTTCTAACTTTTGTCAAGCCACACTTCTTTTACCGTTCTAAATTGAACATTCACTTTTGTTTATTTACTCCCAAGTTGACTTTCGAGTTAAGGTGGTATGAATTAAATCAACTGTAAAATAATATTTTTATAATAAAATAAAAGTTATTTGAGCCATTTTTGCAAACACCCAAAAAATCTCTAAAGTTCTACTTTTACCAACTTTTTCCTCTACATTTAGTGGTGTCCAGCAGAAGCGGAATTAGCGAAAACTACTATTGCTTCCGCTATATCATCGAAGTGGAAGCGGTGGACAAAATGTATTCCGCTATATTAGCAGAAACGATAGCGGTAGCAATAGCGGTGTTCCGCTAATTCCGCTAGTACTTTTATTATTTAACTTTAAAAAAAATTAAAAATATAAATTGAGGCAGACCCGATCACTATTCAATTTCAGATTGAGAATTGAGATTTGAGGGTTTAAAGCCCGTCCGGCCACTGCTCAGTTTCAACGTTCAAGTTTCAATTTCAGTCTTTCTTTTTTTTTGATAAGCCAAATTCATTGATAAAAGGAATAGTTACGAGTACAAAAATGAATGCAACGGAACAAAAGAAAATACATAAGCGCAAGATACTATCCTATCAGGAATAGGTCTGTAATCTACATCATATCCTCCTACTCCCTATAAGATATAGCTAAGGGTGATCTGGTGCACGACTCACCTAGCATCATAGAAGATCATAAAGCAACTCAACATTCAGATCATCGCCGTCATCCGCTCTTCACCGAACCAGAACGTCCTGACTGTCAACTTATCAATTCCCATTTTTATTGAGATATTGGTACACAACTCGATTCTGTTCAGTGAGCTATCCCTGTAATGAACTGATGGGTCGTAGACTGATAAAAATTAGAAGGCAGCGCCACCCTGATAGGTTCCTGTCTTTGCCCATGCATAATTATGACACCCCATACACTGATAATTCCGCAATGTAGGGGCATGACTTGGCAATGTTCATCCGTATGATGACACAGTATCCAATCCTTGTTTGATCACACCTTGTTTGTTGCCCCCTTGATTCTGACAACACATAAGGGGGAGAGAAAGCATCTGTCTATATGCAACTTTCCAGATTCTTGAGGTTGTGATAGATGGTCTTCTCGATATAATCCAGTCTATGAAGATAGCATGTCGGAAGTCTATACATCCTTGAGCACTTGAAATACACTAGCGTGTACCACACTAATAGTGAGTCTAGGCTGCTGGAGTTGCAGTAGATTGATATTGATGGTCATCTCTTTATGGTCCAGTTCCACCGATGAGTCTTGGATGCTGGAGTTGCACAGCGAAATTGACCGTGAAAGAAGCCAATTAAAAATACAAATGTAGGTAGAGAGTGTGTTCCCGTGGGCGTGAGGCTGCACGGGAAGAGGGGTAGTAAAGAGTGAGATTGGTTGTCTTCTTGTAACTTGAGCACCTCCATCCGCAACCTTTACCTTAGAGAAACAAGAAGATAGTCATGCAGTTCCAAGACCAGTAAGTTAAAACTTGCTCATGTTAAGACAAGCTCATGGAATGAGCCTCGTTGCTGAAGGACAATGTCAAAGCCCTTGTGGAAGGGTCAAAAAACCACTTGTACCAAACCTGTACCAATATGAGTCGCAGTGTGATAAGCAGAGCAAACAGAGCTTTTAAGAGAGGGTGGGGTGACTCCCTGATCAGCTAAGAAGGTTTTGGCCTCATTTGTTGGTTGCTAGAAGCAACTATCCTGCTGTATCTTAGCATTGGGACGCCACTTGCATTGAGGAAGCAAGCCTATACCTCCTTAGGATAAACAAAGTAGTAAATGCTGCACAAAACAGTTTATATTCTAATGTAGGCCCTACATGATCACAATATCTATAGAAGCCATATAAAATAGAAGAAGAGTTCAGATAACAGCTTCGACCAGATTGCATCCCAGGAAAGCTTTAATAAATATCATGTACTTCCAGTATATTGCAACTGAACCACCATATCAACATATCTATCTTTGAGCTATTTCTTTTTTAAACACCCTCAAGCTTCTCAGGGGGTATGCATCCCTTAACCTTTCATCCACCATCCCCTAACAATATTTGAGCACTTCAAAAACAGGAGATCAAACTTTACATATTCAGATGCCATGAAAAAACTCCCTGATAATCATTTTTTTTGGTAAGCAACTCCCTGATAATCATGATGCAGTGTCCATGATCTCGGGGATTAATGATCTTTTCTCTCACGCTTTTTCCTGTACAACTCAAAGGCTGAAAAACAGTAAGAATGCCCACATACCCACATGAAATGAAGTCATTGATATTGATCATTCACTGCTCAGTGTTTGAAAAAGGAAAAGACAAAACAATTCATTGAAAGTGTAAGCATACCAGAGGATTAAGCAACCAATCATTGAAGCTGTAGGGAAAGCTTGCATTTCTTGGCCTTCACCCATGACCAAGAACTCCTCTTAAAAGCATTTAGAAGCATGAAATTGTTTGGCATGCTTGAGAGAAAATGTGTCTTGTTTCTAGCCTTCCAAATAGCCCACATCATTGACATCCATAACATGATCCAGGCTTGAACATTGACTCCATGGGGAACAGATTCAGCAGGTTCCAGCAGGTTCAAATTAAAGACTCCCCCATCAGTTGAGGATATTGGAGGCAATGTTAGCCACTCCGCAATTTTCTCCCGAAGATAACAAGCAGTGGAACAACATTTAAATAAATGATCATCGGTCTCCTCATGATCTAGGTAGATAGGACATAAAATTCCCTGACTGGGAGGAATTACACCTCTCCTTCTTAAAGTGTCTTTTGTTGGGGACAGCTTTTTGGATCAACTTCCAGATGAAGATACTGACTTTTTTGGGGGCATAGCTGTTCCATATCAATCTGGTTTTCACTAAATGTCCAGCTGGGAATAGAATTTGTTGATCAGAGTTTGAATATTTATAAGCATCCTTGACTGTATAAGCTCCATGTTGATTGAGCATAAAAATGTATATGTCCGGGTTTGATATTTGGGGTGAAAAAGCCTGAATCAGTCCAAATAGCTCGCTCAATTCAACTTGTTCAGATACTCAAAATTGTCTTCTCCATCTCCAATTCCAGATCCATACACCATTACTCCATTCCCCAGCTTCACACACTAAAATGTCTCTGTTTAATTCATTATGATATAATCTTGGGAAGACTTTAGCTAGAGACTGATTGTTTATCCACCTGTTTGTCCATAATCTAATCCTTTTTTCATCACCCAATTGCAAGCAAACATTATCAGTGAAACAGGAGTTATTCAGGGTATCCTGGATGCTGGTCATCCAACCCGACACATAAGGCCTATCCCTAGGCCTACCTACCTGATTTGGGTGAACCGAGGAGAGCACAACTCCGAAGCCTGCAATGTTGAAGTTAGGACCACCATATTTAGCTTTCAAGATTTCATTTACAGGAGTGGGTTCATCATTCAGGATTGTCATACCCCATTTTCCTAGAAGTGAGGTATTGAAAGAATCAATACATCTGGCTTCTAGACCCCCATCTGAAACTGCTGTAGAGATTTTTTTCCATGATACCATACACATTTTTTTTCTTATTAGTTGTAGAGTCCCAGAAAAAGTCCCTTTGAATCTTAGTCAGATGTTTGATGATGGATTTAGGGGCTCTGTAGCATGACAGAAAATGGCTGGCAGAGCAGCAAGAACAACATAGATTTCTCTTCCTTACGAAGTACAAAGAAGCTCAATGATGTGATCCAGTCGATCCTAAATGGTTGCAATGAGCACAGAGATACTACTAGTACCAAGATTTCTCTTCCCTACATGTTGATGATTGAAGCAAACATGGGGGTTAGGATCGACCAAGTGGCTGCAATACACAATGTAATCTGAGGCTAGCCTTGCCAAAAGTTATACAAGGGCAAGGAGTTCGCCATACAGCCACTGTTGACCAGGGCAATAGCTAATTGGTCAGGGTCATGATAGCTAGATTATGCTATTTCACTTCTTGTAAATATTGTTGTATATATATTGAAAAAATTTGGCCTTTCACAAAAAAAACAAAAAAAAACTGAACTACCAATGAAATTTTAAACAATTGGAATTCGAAGAAAAATAGACAGGGATGAAAGGATACTCCTAAGTATGACTAGGATGACTTCAATTTCCTCAATTAATGCAAATTTACATGCCCAGGTTAAATTGATTAGGGATGATGCTTTTACGCTATAATTTCTTATGTCTGGTACTTCTAGAATTATTGGTTAACTCCCTCTGTCGAGTTATACCTAGCCAAGTTTCACTAACCCAACTGCATCTTCCTACACTTAGTTTTAAAGTGAATATGAGACTCATTCAAGTGCGTGTTCAAATTAATAATTAAGTGCAAAAAATCCACTTTTTTTCTACCTTATGTCTAAGCGTAGGTTTCAAGTTCTATTTGACAAGTATAGCACAATATGGCAATAAAGAGTTAACCAATATTGTGTATTTTCACGTAATTTATTTGGCCAAAATAAATCATATGCATTTACTAATTTAATTTGTCGAATAGACTAATAAAAAATAACCAAAATATAAAACTCACATTAATCTACAAAAATCAGTCACCCATCTGTCAACTTAGGAGTATAATAGTTTAGCTATGCATATTTAATTCGGAACACCACCACATAAATTTAAACAATGAAAATATAATTAAACTTAAGAATTCCGAAAACTCCCCTAAAGATGCAATCTAATCCAAGCTTCAATCCTCAATAATACATTGGTGACAATTGTTCCGAATCAAACGCGCACTTTTTCTTTCTTCCCTTTTTCCTGTTTTTCCTTCTGCCACTGCTCTCTAGAACTTTTCTTTGAATTTTTCCCAGAATTCTTTTGGGAATTCTCCTTTGTCTGCGTGAGAGCTCCCAGCCTTTCTTTTCAATTCCCTTGACTTTTCAACTCTTCCTTCCTCTCCCAATCTTCACGCTACTGGAGGCCTCTTCAATTTCAATTTCTCCCCAGCGACTCCAATCTCTCTCTCCAAGTGTTGCGTGCAATTCTCCTCCTTTGTCCAAAAATCTTCTTTTGTGCCTTTCTGATTTTTCTGAACGTGAGAGCCCTCCTTCTTTTATAGCCATTAGCACCACCTCTTTATTTCTTTCAATCTCTTGCACTATTTTTTTTTTATCGCAACTGTATTCTTCTATTTTTTTCCTTTTTTGCGGTGATTTTGTCAATTCTCACGGCTCCCCTGTCTGCTCAATCTCTCCCCGGTCTTGAATCCCGGCTGTGGAAAGTCTACTCCTGTTATTTTCAGCTGAGGTGGCCCGCCAGCCCTCAATGAAACTCCTTGTATTTCTTTGTCTTCATCTCTTGTCTGTTGGTTGCTCTGATCTTGCATCACATCACCATTCATATATCTTCGTTCACCATTTGTTCTTCCTTGTTTTTTGTCCTCCACGTCTTCTCTTTTGTTTTGTTTTTTTTCTCCTTGTCTTTTTCCTCCTCCTTCCATTTTCCTACTTGCCTTGCGTGAAAGACTTGACTTCTCTTCCTTCATTGTTTTTCTTTTTATTTATTCTTCACTTGAATTTTATGGGTACTGGATATTTGTTGTTGTTGTTTTGTTTCTTTTTTTCTTCTTTGTATTTTTCTTCTTTCTCCAGCCGTGTGCCCCTCCTTCGTGCAGCTGTTCTCTCTCTTATTACTCACAATTGCCACACATTCAATTTTTCATTGGCACAACTCGACTGAGAACCAGGACTCATTGACAAGCTCAATGACTGCAAATCCCCACATCCTATAGAACACATTCAATTTGTTTATGTTCCTACAAAAAAAATCATAATATAACTCAAATAAAAATTATGCCATATTATTAATAAAATCACTAAAATGAGTCATTTTTAATTATCAACATGTGTAAAATCATAGCGAATAAATATGTATATTTGATTTACATCAGACGGCTCTCAAAACCCCCAGCTACTCTCCCCACAGGCTTAACCCAACCCAACCTCGCATTTGAGGCATGGCATGATATTGATCAACAACTACTTTCTCTCCTAATCTCCTCTCTCACAGAAGAAGCACACAACCTCATCACTGGCAAGCCAACCACCAGAGAAGTATGGAGCACTTTTGAGCAAGAATACTGTGGACTCGGTGTAACTAATGAACTCAACCTTCGTGTTCAACTTCAACAGCTTCAACGCAATCATCTCCCAGTTAAAGAATACGCTTGAAAATTTCTCACCCTCTATGAACGCCTTGCTGCCCTCGGACATCCTGTTGCTGCCTTGGACCAAAGTCACTGGTTCCTCAAAGGCCGTGGCCCTGATTTTCTAGCTATTGCTGGCTCTCAACTTTCACAAGATCCCATTCCCTCTGCTCGTAAAATTATTGTCAGGGCCGACAAGTACTATTCCATCGTACAGTGCCTGAAAATCTTTCCCCTGCCCTTGCTTTTTATGCCTTTGCTCACTCCAATGTGCCTCAACCTCCTCCATCAACAAATTCCGCCCCAGCCTCCCCAACACCACATCCTCTACAAAGCCCCTCGCCCAACCATCCGGCACCACACCTCTCCTTTATGCTCTATTTTACTTACCCCCAACCACAAATTCCATTCTATCCCCATCCCGGAATTTTGCCCCTTCTCACACACCAACACTCTCTTTATCGCCATATCTACCCTATTCTACTTCTGCTTTTCAATCGCATAACCCTGATCCTTCCCGTGGTCAAGCCAATGAGAAACCAAGTGCCAAATCTGCAAGCGCTACGACCACTATGCAGACCATTTTCCTCAAAGATACTCCTCCCTCACCTTCGTTGAAGTCACTACACAAGTTGCCACTGTTCCCCGACCACCTCTCGGCCATGGTACTGTAATCCCTGCTCCCGTCCATTTCTCTCCTCTTTCCCCGAATCCCGTTTCCTTCACTGAATCCAATTCCCATTATCCCTTTAGCCCAAATATTTTGGCCCCTGTTAATTTCCCCACGAAATTAATAGGATCTCCTCAAATTGTTCTAATGGGCCATCTTTTTCAACTTTTTTTTATGGCCCATTGCCAGCCTTTGTCCACTCTAGTTTGCAGCCCAGCAGTTCTTCATTTTCAGCCAACCATTTATCTGGCCCACTATCTTCCTCGGTCCATTCAAATTGCATGCAGGCCCATCCTTCATTTAATCCCTTTCACTTACCAATTGGACAAGCCCATCCTGCCACAAATTCATTAAATGGACAATCTCTACAATTTGGCACTATTCCATGGTTTATTGGGTCTCAAACAATTACACCTCCTCCGATCGGTAGTTTTCTGGCAGCCTCATCCATCCCTCATCAAGTTCCTACTCAAACCTCACCTATTTCAGATTGGTACATAGATACTTGTGCATCAGCCCACATGACCTCCTCCACATCAAACCTGGATCAAGCTATTCCTTATACAGGCAAAACATATGTAGTAGTTGATAACGGTGAATCCTTACCAATTACTCATATCGGTATTGTGTCCTCACATTCTTCCCTACTATTATTGGACGTTCTTATAGTCCCACATCTTACCAAAAATTTACTCTCAATAAGCAAATTAACTTTTGATTTTTTTTCTTGCTGTTACTTTTGTTGATAATTATTTTATTGTTCAGAGTCGTCATACGGGACAGGTGATAGCCACTGTTCGGCGTGATGGTGGCCTCTATGTACTTGAACATAGCATTCCAGCCTTTGTCTACTCATTTCAAGCCTGTTCATCTCGTACTTCTTTTGATATCTAGCATGCTAGATTAGGGCATGTGCCCCCATCCATTGTATCACTTTTAGGTAGCAAGGGACATATTTTGCTCACTTCCTCCACCCCCTCATCCCATCTTTGTGAATCATGTCAAAAGGCTAAAAGTCATCGCCTTCTTTTTGTATTAAGTGAAAAACCTGCTACTCATCCATTTGTTTTAATTCATTGCGATCTTGAGGGCCATCTCCTACTATATCATTTGCATGACTATCGTTACTATGTTATATTTATTGATGATTGTTCATGATTCACCTTGTTTTATCCTCTAACCCACTTCTATGATATCTTTTGTCATTTTCATACACGTAGAAAAAAAATTCCACTCATGTTAAAGTTTTTCAATGTGATGGCGGCACAGAGTTTACAAACCATCATTTTCAAAACCATCTTCGTACACATTGAACTCTTCACCAAATATCTTGTCCCCATACCCCTCCTGAAATGGTCGTGCTGAAAGAAAACACAAGCATATAACCGAAATTGGTCTTACTCTTATGTTTTCATTCCCATACTCCTCTTGTTTACTGGGTTGATACATTCAGAACAAACGTCTTACATCATCAACCGGTTACTATCTTCCCTTCTTAGGTAAATTTCCTTTTGAATTATTATATGGTATTACTCCTAATTACAATCATTTTCACTCATTCGGATGTCGCATTTTTCCTTGCCTAAGAGACTACGCCTCTAATAAATTTTCACCATAAAGCCTTCCTTGTATCTTCTTTGGCTATAGCTCTATACACAAAAGATTTCATTGTCTTGATCTTACCTCCTCCCATATCTATATAACAAGGCATGCCCAATTTAATGAGACATTATTCCCTTTTCAAACTCGTTCTACCTCCACCTCTACCGCTGATTTAGATATTTCAACATTCCTTGATCCTTCTCTTCCACCCGACACTTCAACCATAACTCATATCCCTAGTCAGTCTGATCAATCTACCTTCAATACTCCTTCTCCGCTTAGCCCCCATCTCCTGCAACCCTACCTTTTGCTACCTCAACTTCCCCATCAAACTCTAACCTCTCATTACCAAGCCCATCGTACGAACCTTACACCGTATCCACTACCCCAATTACCAACCTTCACCCTATGACTACTCAAGGAAAAGCTGGCATATTTCATCCTCGCAATTTTGCTGACCATTGTGACTCTTGCGGTTTACTCCCTGCACTATTGGCTTCTACACAACCCCGAGGATTTAAGTCTGCAGCTAAACACCCTGAATGGATTGCAACCATGTATGAAAAAATCAACACTCTTCACAAAATCATACATGGGACTTAGTTCCACGACCTACTCATACAAATATAGTTTATTCCAAATGAGTTTTTCGCACTAAACATCTATCTGATGGTTCCATTAAGCATTATAAAGCCGCTTGGTTGCCCAAGGATTCATACAGATACCTGACATTGATTATTTTGACATTTTTAGCCTAGTTGTCAAAGCTACTACTGTCCGTACTGTTTCTCAATTGCTATATCTAGACGATGGTCTCTCCGCCAACTCGACGTGATAAATGTTTTCCTCAATGATCATCTATCTGAAGATGTATATATGGAACAACCTCCTGGCTATATTAATCCACTTTATCCAAATTATGTCTGTCACCTCAGGAAAGCCCTCTACGGTCTCAAATAAGCTCCAAGAGCTTGGTTTGAACGGTTTAGTACCTTTCTTGACAATCTTGGTTTCTCCTGTAGTGATGTCAATACATCTCTATTTGTCTTCTCTCAACCATCTCATACTATTATCTACTATTATATGTCGATTATATTATTATCACCGGCACTGAAAATTCTCTGCTTGATCGATTCATTCAAAATTACACAATGAATTTCCTCTTACAGATCTTGGACCGCTGACTTACTTTCTTGGTCTTGAAGCATCCCCTACAGATGATGGCATCTTTCTTAGCCAACTAAAATATGCTCGTGATCTTCTCGTCCGTGCACAATTATTAGACAGCAAACCAGTTAACACCCCCATGGTGGTGTCTAAGTATCTCTTTTCCTATGGAGAGCCTCTCTCTGATCCAACAACTTATCGCTCTCTTGTTGGTACATTACAATATCTGCTATGCGGTCAACTCTGTCAGCCAGTTCATGCATGCCCCAACAGAAACACATCTTTAGGCTGTAAAATGCATTCTTCGATATGTCGAAGGAACTCCTACAATGGGTCTTTCTTTTCATGCCTCTTCTGATATCAACTCTATAGTTGCCTACTCTGACGCTGATTGGGCAGGTTGTCTGGACACTCGACGCTCTACTTTAGGTTTTGCACTATTTCTTGGAGGAAATCTCGTCTTCTGGAGTTCCAAAAAGCAACTTACAATTTCTCGCTTCAGCTGTAAATCTGAATATCGAGCCCTTGCCCATGTTGTTGCTGAAGTTCAATGGCTCAAACATTTACTTCATTATCTCGATATTCAAATATCTAGTCCACCGATTCTTCTATGTGATAACACTAGTGCTATTTATTTGAGTACAAATCCGAATGCTTATAAAAGGGTAAAACACGTTGATCTTGACTATCATTTTGTTCCCGAACAAGTTATTGTCGGGCATCTTCGCACACAGTTCGTCCAATCCATCTTTCAACTTGCATATCTTTTTACAAAAAGTTTATCCAGTGATCTCTTTACGTTCTTCCGATCCAAATTTCACGTTGTTTTTAATCCCACGGTTAGTTTGCTGGGGTGTTGACTCATAAGAGATACATA
Organism: Pinguicula moranensis; assembly: GCA_028565015.1. Lineage (NCBI taxonomy): Eukaryota > Viridiplantae > Streptophyta > Magnoliopsida > Lamiales > Lentibulariaceae > Pinguicula > Pinguicula moranensis. The sequence goes on from JAOWBN010238774.1 coordinate 16,174, forward strand.
TTACAAATGGGCCATTATAGTCCAAGTCTAGCCCAAACTCACAAGGAACTAATCCTGCCAAGGAGTTACTAGCAGAAAGGCTATCAAAGCCTAAAATCAATTATAGTTCACAAAAGTCTAGCTCTAGCGACATTCTTCAACTACAGATCACATTAGAAGACTTTTCTAGAGAAAATCCGACGCCAATTCGTGCAACTCTTGCAGACACCTCATAAGAGGAGGCGCCCCTTCATCCTAGAACCTGTAGAGACAATAAAGCAACGATCAAATACTAGAACTATCTGGATGTAAGATATAATGTATAAAAATCAAATAGATCATATAAAACATGAAATGAGAATAAAATGAAAGCTTTTCATATATTCATCTATCAATTGTAGCTACTAAAAAAGCTTAGCAGAATCTTTGTTGAAATACGGAAGATTTACAATCATGGGTTCTGAGGCTGGCTTCTTTCTTGTTGCAGCTGATTACCAAACCAAACATACCCTGTATATCCCGCCCGGAAGCAGGGTCTGGGGAGGGTGAGATGTACACAGTCGTATCTTTATCTCTAAAGAGACTGTTTCCGTTGAGACCCCAGCTCTAATTCTGGAGAATTGCTTCTCCAAGATATCGAATCCTGCACCTCATTATTATGATGTGGGTTTACTCACCACTTGTTGGAGTAGATTGGAATACGATATTCCTTTCTTATGGTCAAGAGTAAGGCTTAAGGTTTCTTTGATTATTATTTATCTCTAGTCAACTGTACTTGTTTATACTTTAGCCCCTGTTTTGCGCAGCCTTCTTAAAATTATAATCCAATTATAATCACATTTTTTTCAAAAAATAACTCTTCATCTTTCATCTTTTCAAAAAAAAGTTAAGACAGCCTTATATCGTAACAAATGGCCAAGATAATCATGAGTTTGGCGATTTTACCCCCAACAAATAAAAGCTGTCTTTTGTAAAATTGAGCTCTCGCATTTAAGCCTACCGTTCATTCTCGCCGTTCTTCCGTGGTGCTTCCCTCTGACGCCGCCGCTTTCTCAGTAGGCGCCATCTCCAGGTCGAGTAAGTGCACTTAATGCTAAATGATTGAGCTTCTTAATTGCATACCGTTGGTTCACTACCGATACGACACCTTTTTTTCGCGAAAGGGTTTCTTCTTCCAATTTTTGCTGTAATGGGACATAATTTATGCTTCTGTAAGTATCTCCAGTACTGGATGATAGTGAATCGGGAAATTGGAGGTCGAGAGTAAAGAAACTGTTTTGACTGTATTTTGGCTGTTGGGCAAATGCCTTCTGTTTTTCTCGTGGAACTTGGAAATCTGATTGAACTGTACAAATATTTCTGCAATGTGTGTAGAATTTTATCTGCTCTCTTTTGTAGTATACAGTGTTCGCTAGAGATAGATTCTTTGGTTGCATAAGATTGAGTTAAATTGATTCTTGCCATCAACTTATAAGGTCATTAGCTAATGTACTTGCGCTGACTACTTACTGAGATGGTTTTGATGCTTTCATGAATCTGAAGTTGGAAAGTTAATTCTTTGCCTATTATTTTCTGGAGACAACGGATGATTGATTCTCTTAGAAGCAAATGATATTGTAAATGGAGAAGCTTTTGGTCCCTAACAATGGCTTTCTGACTGCAATTTCGATCATAAATCATCCAAAAGTTCAGAAATGGTTGCTTGACTACGGTCTACGCATACTTTGTTAATCTGGTGTCGTTTTCTTGCTGAAACAGAATGGTCGTTCCTCCACCAGTAAGACTAGAAAGAGTGACAAAGTTTCTCAAGCCTTACGTCCTGAGGATGCACTTCACCAATAAGTTTGTAAATGCACAGGTTATTCACACACCCTCTGCAACAGTGGCCTCAGCCGCCAGCACGCAGGAGAAAGCACTGCGGCTGAGCTTGGAGAAAGCTAAAGAAAGTACAAGGGATGTGGCTGCTGCTGCAAAAATTGGAAAAATTCTTGGAGAACGGCTGCTGTTTAAGAATATACCTGCTGTTTCTGTTTTCCTTAAGAGAGATCAGAAGTATCATGGCAAGGTGAAAGCAGTTATCGATTCATTGAGGGATGCAGGTGTGAAATTGTTATGAACTTGAAATACCTCAGTTCATATCACACCTGATGATTTGAAGGGAGGAGGAGACAGGAGAAGAGTAACTTGCTTTCCATTCTCTAACCTCGTTGTTTGTTTGGGTTGTATAAACTCTTCATATTTGACAGGTTTCTGGTATCAATCCTTATGAAATTGCACTCCAAGCAATATTGCAAATGGCTCGACATATGTGGGAAATTTGTGTTGAGGGTTGAATTTGAAGGCAAGATCACAGTTTTATGGGACTCTAGTTAAGTCGTCACATATATAACAAATATGTTATAGAACCAGTAATGAGAACCGTACTGAATTACTTAAATAAGGAAAGTATACAACTGAGATAAACCGGAACTGATGAATCTAAAGGGCGGACAAGCCAGAAAACCACCATGAAAACAGTCAGTTTCTCTTCCTAGAGACGTCTTTTGGTCATAGATTCAGAGGAAGATTTGAGCTGGCATTGTCTGTCTGCAGCAAACTCCCATCAGGATTAACTGGGAAGGCTTTCTGACGCATAGATTCATATATCAAGTTGATCGATCTTCACAAAACCAGCAGCTTTTTGTATTTGTTCCTTTCGGGCATCGACCTGATATACCATTTTGCATAAACACAGTTGAGATTCAGAGAAATTCGATGATCTAGGCATTTTTTAATTCCACTTTTTTTTCTTTCCATATTGAAGGGACTTGAAATCGTGTCAAAATAAGGATAAAAAATGATGTTATCATCTCATCTACTTACTCGGGCTCCCATGAGAGACGAAAAAGTAACATTGGTTTCTGCCACATCCTCTATTTTTAATTGCTTCAGAAGCCGAGTCTCAGGATTCAAGGTTGTTTCCCAAAGCTGTAATGGCATCATCTCACCAAGCCCTGTAAATTTTAGTATGTCACAGAGTTGGGAAGACATTTTCTCATGTAAAAAGGAAAGACATACATAATCATATTTCTTCTCCACAAGGTATCAACGTTTTTTTATACTTTTCTTCTTCACTACTTGGCTTCACACAATACAAGTCCATAGGTAGCAGGTCTCCAAGTAAAATTTGGAGAGAGAGTGTTCCATTAGTTCTCTTGTGTAGAAAACTTACCTTTAAACCTCTGAAGGTTGTATGAGGCGTTTGAAGGGAAGGTACTCTTAAGTTTATGTAGCTCTGCTTCATCATGACAATAGTATGATTGTTTTCCCCTTTCGACCTGAATATCGCAAAGGACAAGATTGGATCTTAATGGAATTCTTGTTGAATCTTAGCATATTCCATTCAAAAGAAAAAGAATAAGGGTTCTCCGGAAGCGAAAATCAATGATAAAGACGCATACCTTATACAAGGGTGGAACACCAACATAAATAAAACCTTCATCAAACAGAGCTTTCTGCAGGTACGTAAAACACGGTTGAGGTAAAATGGAAATATTCAAAATGTTTATGAAACACAACTATGGAGCTTTTTTCCCCAATGTTTCATGATATACCACTACATACCTGATACCTTAAGAAGAAAGTTAGTAACAAAGTCCTTATGTGAGCACCATCAACATCAGCGTCCGTTAGAATAATGATTTTATGATAACGGAGAGAATCCCTCTGAAAATCCTCACCCTGAGCGTAGATAGCATGAAGGAAAAGGAAACGAGATCAGGATGAAATTATATAAAGGAAATCATGAAAAAACATATCATTATATAAAGAGCAATACCTTCACTCCAAGCCCTAAACCAAGAATAAGATTTTGAATCTCTTCATTTTTGTACATTGCAGCTTCATCCTTTCTTTCGATATTTAAAATTTTACCCCTTAGAGGAAGCACAGCCTGCATAATACTTTTTTTGAAGTAATATTTTCAATATGATATTAGCCCACTACCATAACAGCTTAGTCTCCCTCAACTATGAATGTCAATGGAAATGTAGAGTAGTTACTTAGATTTTAACCAAAATATACCTGAAACCGCCTATCACGACCTTGCTTTGTACTCCCACCAGCTGAATCTCCCTCAACTATGAATATCTCTGAAAGAACATAAAATTGGTGTTTGAATATCGCCAATGACAAAAATGCAAAAAAGAGAAGAAAAAGGCTACACTTGTGTATGACTGAATTTTGGGTACCCCAATCAATAAATTTTTGGCAAGAGACAGCATTAATCTTATGAACTAAATACTTGCATTTAAATTACAGTTTAACAAGCTGTGCTTTGTAGTTTATGCAAAGAAGGAAATCGCCCTATACCAGATTCTTCAGGTTTTGTAGCCGAACAATCAGCAAGCTTTCCAGGAAGCGACGATGATCTAAGAACACTCTTTTGCCTAACCAATTCTCTGGCTCTCTTTGCTGCCAAAGCTGCCTACAAATATATGAACTAGAATCATAAAAAGCATTTCCATAACCAGATTAAAAAAAAAAATTGGCTTTGTAAATTCAAGCAAATTATATAGGTAAGTGTCTCAAGAATTAAAATACCTTGAGAGCATTGAGCGACTTTGAAAGAATTGAATCAAGGACATCTGGATGCAACTCCAAGTACTCAGTTAGAAATTCTTGTATAGTTTGATCGACCACCTTCCTTACTTCTGGGTTTCCCAGTCTTGTCTATTAAAATTAAAAAGTGAACCGATGTCATTAGCATTTTCTGGCTCAGTAATTGACTCGATACTCAATAGCATTTTGGGGGTCAGCATTTTTTCCCTTACAAAATTCATGAAGGAACATAATGAATATCCAAGAGTTCACCTTCGTTTGCCCTTCAAATTCTGGATTTGGAACCTTGACAGATATCACACAGGTCAGTCCCTCTCTCACGTGCTCACCACTTAAACTAATGTCCTTCTCCTGGAAATCCAAAAACTCTTCAGACCAATGATATTGACTAAAGGAAAATATATATTGATATATCCACACGCATATATAGAGACAGAAAGATTCTGATCTAACACACCTTAAACACTTTTGACTTCTTTGCAAGATTGTTGAGTGTTCTTGTTAAAGAAGCTTTGACACCATCAATATGGGTGCCACCATCCACTGTCCTAATGCTGTTGGCATACCCTAATAAGGTATCTGAGTATGCATCTGAACACCTGCACAGATAAGAGTTGACATGCCATTCATCAACATGATTTTTTTTTTCTTTCATTATTTGAATCGATTAACAGTCTGATGATGCCAGGTGAATAATTTAATGGGTATCCTGCAAAGTGAAAGGAAAAGGAATAAATTTTTACCATTGAAGAGCTAAGTCAATTGAAACTCCATCAGCTTCTTTTCTAAGTGTTACAACATCATGCAGAGGGGTCTGGACCAGTAAGTATACAAGTCATTTTTCATAAAATAGTAAGCTGAATATTAACTTCATTAGTTCTTCAGAAACACTAACATATTCTTGGAAAATTTTCATATACATATGTCAACAATGTTTCAGTAGCAACATGAGAAAGATATAACTAATCTAACAATTTTCCTTACATGCACAGCCAGTTCGATCACAAAGTATGGGCTATTAAAAAATAAAGGATACCTTATCCTGATTAAGCCACTTTACATATTCCGTTAATCCACCAGCATAGCTGTATTCATTATATAGACTCTTCTCACGGTCTTCATCCTCTTTCGCGAGGACAATTGTAACCTGCAAACAAGAATCTATCTTTTTATATTACTATGACAAAAAGTTCTAGACATATAAGGTATGGCTGCTGATCTTCATATATGATCAAACAAACAAAAAAGAAAGAGAATCCTTATCAAAATGAAAAAATAAAAAAATAAACGAATGTGTTAAAGAATAGACAATACCCTTATCCAGGAACAACATCAACAGATAGCAATTACCTACTAGCCACAGAACCTTGACCTAAGAAGGTTAATTATCTACCTCAGAATTGAGAAAAGCGAGTTCCCTGATTCTTCCTGATATTGTGCTGTAGTCAAACTCAATCGATGTCGTGAACACTGAATGAAAACTCATTGTCAAATATAGATGTTGCCAAATAATCCACAAAATTTCTAGCCCATTGCTCCAAAAGAATAAAATAAATTTTCACAGACAGACTAGCCTTCTTTGTCAGGCCAAAAATGTATTTGAGTCCCTTGAAGGCCCTTCATATCATCAGGAAGCTCATGAGAGACTAATTTTGTTACAGGCCTTCCACGGGAATACCTTTGTTTGTATTCCTTGCCATTGCGCCACACTTTAACCTCAAGGTTCTGTCCATAAGAAAGAATAACTAAGTTAAGCTACTAGAAAAATATCGCTGTGATGAACAACTTGGGGTGACAAGAGTTAAAGTTTAGATTTACATCTACCAGTAAACATATCCATATGGTTTTCACAAGTCAGAATAAAGCAATGTTCATCTATTAGACTTGAGGAGTACAAATAGCTAGGAGCTTACCTCAGACAGTGCATTAACAACTGATAAACCCACACCATGGAGTCCACCAGATACACTATAACCACTGCTTGAACCACCAAATTTACCACCTGCATGCAAAACCTGCAATTGTGCTTGTGAGGGTAAATTTCCTGACAATGACTAGCGCTATCGTGCATTTAGCCCATTCATCAGATATTTATAAAGCAGATGACAAGAAATTTATCAATAGGAGAGAAATTTGGTTCTTATTTTGTCTTTTTTCCCCACTTCTGAAATTCTAGATTACTATATCCAAAATGCCAATGTAGCAGTTTCAAGAGAAGGATTCACTACAACTTCCAATTAAGCTATTCTCAGGTGTGAAAAGACAGGCAATTGTCGGTGTAGTAAAGTACCAAAAAAAAGCAGAACTCCTCTGTTCTTGCTTCTACCTACTCAGAATCTCACTCATCATAGAAAACCTTCTGTAGTCTAATCTGCCATGTTCAAGCAAAATAACTTGAACAATTTAGATTGTTATTGGTAATTCTAATATCACGCATACTTTTTCTAACATCAGCACTTGAATAAAATATAAATTAATTTATAATTTAACATTATCAAAAGGTCAACATACCGTTAATACAGTCTCCAAAGCAGATTTATTTGTGGCTGGATGCAGGTCAGTCGGGATCTGGAAAAAAAATAAGTAATGTAAACAGATGAAAACTTCAAGCTGATAACAACTGGCAGCTACGAATGAGAGCATACATAATGCAACCAAATTGCTCGAGGATGGCAATATAAATGAAGAATGTGGCATCATGCATTAAATTTCCAACAAAGCTATACTTCAAGTAACTTTTACATGAAAAAATCAATTATTAAGGGAAGATCTAGATTAAGAGTTAATTCAGAGGGTTAAAGAAACAAAGATAAATGAAGATGCAATTCGATAACATAAGTAACTAAGAATTGCTTGTTCCAACTCTTCCATGTAGATTATCCTGTAGGATCACTAAGATACGGCAATGTTTTACATTCAGCCTGCTGAGAAAAATTGAATTGGCAAACGAATGTTAAAATAAATATAATGCACTATGGAAATGACTTCATTAAACTGAAGTGTTCAAAGATGGAGAAAGAAACTCATTTCACAGCATATGGCTAGTCATAACCTCAACTTACAACCTCTATTATATGGCAATTGAGAATGAAAACTACCGACATAAAAAAACATTTCATAAGTCACTTACCCCACGCCCATTGTCACTGATGCTCACTGAGTTGTCAGGATATAGGACGACGTTAATCCTTGAAGCAAATCCTGCTTGTGCCTCATCGATGGCATTATCCAAAATCTCATAAACCTTAAAAGAAGAAAA
>JAOWBN010238775.1:0-12183 GCA_028565015.1 Pinguicula moranensis
AACTCATCAATCTCGTAGTTCGAGGTTCTTAAAAGTCAATTATAATTTTAAGAGACTGCGCAAAACGGGCCCTAAGAGACATACAACATAGACAGACGAAATATAGCCCCGAAGATAGTTTAACCACGAGTTCAGTGCATCCTAGGTCAGGTGATAAATTTTTACTGTGGGGAATAAAGCATAAAGTAAACCTCACAACCAAAAGAAATATCATAAATAAATTAGGATATATATATTTGGTATTTGGAATAATTATAGTTGATTTGGCGTTCACCAAAAGAAATATCATAAATAAATAAAAACTTTTTTTGGGAGTACCGGTGGTATCCGATTATTTGGCGACTAGTCCACAGGGATCACGCCCAGCCGACTCTCCAGGCGGATCAGGCCAACGCATGACTGGGCAAGCTCTGTCATAAAATTGGAGTCTGGCCCTAACGTTTGCTTCTGATGGGAGTCGAACCCACAACCCTCTCGCTCTTATAGGTGAGAGACTTATGGGGACATTCTTGACCACTAGGACGGGTTGATAAAACTTAAAATTAAAAAAGTGTTTCCGACAATTTTACAATAGAGAATCAAAAGCAAAAATAAAAGGTTAATTTGAACACGAATGAATGTGCTTTTACATGACAGAAGCTAGAAAATACATCGCATAATCTTTTACAAATAATGTCTTAGTCCTTTTTCTGGTCGTTATAATGCGTGACATAGTGTACCCCATAAAATATATAAGTACACATGTGGCCTTTTTTTAAATAAATTATGGCTTCGTCCTTATATGTGCAATGTATTCATGAAAAAATTACAATGAGCAACGCAGATTTTTTTTTCCTAATAAACTATATTAATATGGTCACTTTACACTATCACTCTCAATTAGCAAGACATCTTATTCTTGTCGATTTACTTTTTTTTCCCAAATTCAACATGTATATCGTGAAAACAACTTTTATGCAACATGTCTTTTTTTTTTTCGAATGAGTGGCTATTCCTTCTTTTATGATACTGCTGAGCCTCTACCTTATTTTGCCTCAATGGTGTTATAAGATGACACGACTCAATTCTCCCGTATTCATTTCTTATCACGCGAACTAATTTATGATTTATACTTTACTTTGCTCAGTTTAATTTTATTTGATCTCTTTTGTTTTGTAAGATATTTTAATAATTTTTCAATAGAGATATAAAATACAGTTTTTTTGGTAATAATAAGAATACAGATTTGATTATGAATGTGACTGATTAAAAGATTCCATTTACTTATTTTAAGCTCGTATAAATTATTTGTGGGAACGCGAGCTTGAAGCTTATTCAAAATTATAGCTCTTCGAAACGTGTTGCTATAAACGACCTAGAAAGATCCAATATTTCCTAGCGGCTAGCGCACAGTGTGATATATTTAATGAATTCCATGTTTGACGGTCGGAGATTATTGTAACAAATTCGCTTTCTATTATTTTCCCGTGTGATGATTTTGACCAGCTGTCGCTCAATAACGTCTGATTTTTAATTAAATGAAAACCTTCTTGGATCTCGAACAGTGGGTAGGGTTTAGGACTTTATATACTTTATTTTCACCAAGGTTATGCTCCAAGTCCATTTTTTTTGCGTTGATCATGGAAGTGCTCTCTCGAGATGTACAAGATGAGATCTCATTGTGAATGTTATTTGCAGATGATATTGTTTTAGTAGCAGAGATAAAAAGAGGATGTCAATGTTAAGTTGGAACGTTGAAGGGTGACACTAGAGACAAAAGGACTACACTTGAGTCGTTCAAAGACGGAATATATGGCATACGATTTTGATGATATGTCGGATGATAGGGGGGCGTTATGATTAAAAATCAAGTACTCCCACAAAAAGGATAGTTTCAAGTACTTGGGATCGATATTACAAAAGGATGGAGGAGTTGAGGCGAAGTCACCCACCATATCAAGGTTCGATGGTTAAAATGGCGATCGGAGACCGGAGTACTATGCGATAAGAAATTCCCAAGTAAGTTGAAGGGAAAATTTTATAGAACGGTTATACGACCAACCATGTTATATAGGGCAGAGTGTTGGGCTATGAGGTTGTCGCATGTGCAGAAGTTTGAAGTGGCGGAGATGGGAATGATGAGGTGGATGCGTGTTTGCACGAGATTAGATAAGATCCCCAATGGATTTTTTAGGGACACGTTGGTTATAGCACCTATTGCTACAAAGCTGAGAGAGGGAATACTACGATGGTTTGATCAAGTACGCAGAAGACATATTAATGAACCTGTTAGTAGAGTAGAAGGAATCCAAGTTGAAGGGAGGCGCGGGAGAGGGAGACCTAGGAGGACGTGAGAGGAGCAGCTCCGATTGGATCTAGCGGGATTAGACTTCTCCGAGGATATGACCTCTGATAGAGCGGATTGGAGACGTAGGATTACTGTTCGAGAGACAGGGATATGGGGGTTATACGGGGTATACTTAGAAGGTATCGGGGTAGCACGTACTTCTTTACCTATATACTTACATAGTTATCTGCTTTTTGGCCCAACTCATTAAATGTCTATACAAGTGGGCGGCCACCGTTTTCTCTCCCCTCCCTCCCCCTCTCTCGATCTTTTTTTTTTTTGTGTTCAAAGAGCCGAGGGTTTTCACAGAAACAGTCTCTTAATATCTTTTTAGATGTTAGAGTACGACTGAGTATGTCCCACTCTCCCCAAACTCTGCCTAAAGACGGAATATACTAGGTATGTTTGGTATGGTTTCATTTTCAGCAAAATACAATATGATATAATAACTGTTGGTAGTTTTTTTTTAATTGAAAAAAATAATTAATTTATTATCAAGACGGATCAAGAAAAAATATAGGAAGACCCAAAAAAAGTTTTAAGGGAATTTTATTTTACGCGGGCCCAAAAAAAATTTGGGGATAAATGATATTATTTACTAGAATATTTAGATTTTTTTGAGATTTAAAATAAATTATTTAAATAAAACATTAGTCAAATTTGGTTGAAACACTTTAAAAGAAAATCAAAACATATATTTTTTTGGCCCGAATATATCGAAGGAATCAAAAAAAAATTTGGGGCCGTCCCCCTAAATCCACCCTTTTTATTGCGACTATGAAAAAAAAATGTTTACAGATTTCCCTAACAAATGACATAGTGATATATTACTGGGGTTTCTTCGTTCTATTTCATTCAAAGAGACTCAAACATGTGCCCCCCGACCAAGGGCGGATTTAGGGGCAACCAGGAGGGGTCCGGCCCCCAAAAAATTTGGACACCTTTGAATATATTTGGGTAAAAAAAAATTTAAATATGTTTGAATTTTTTTTAATGTGTTTAGAACAAATTTTAGTTATGTTTCATCCAAATAATATATTTTGAACTTAAAAAAACTTTAAATATGATAGTACAATATATTATTTATCCCCGAAAAATATTTTGGACCCTCATAAAAAAAATTCCCCCTAATTTTTTTTTTGTCCCACCCTTGACCCCAACAATTATCTCAGAAAAACAAATAGGGCTTCGGAAAAGAGAGAAATATTAGTTACGGGAGTGGTCAATGCGAATAAAATAATTTATGTTGCGAAGAAAAGCGTTTGACTCGGTGGTAGGGGTGGATTTAGGGGTTGCTCTTTCAAAAAAATTCGGTACCTTCGAATATATTTGCGCCTAATTTTTTTTGAATATACTTGGAAAAAAAACTAATGAATTTGAATCAAATCTTAGCATTGTTTAAGTCAATAAATGTATTTTGGATCTTAAAAAAAATTAAATATATTTATACAAAATATTATTTATCCAAAAAAAATTTCTCTATAATTATTTTTGTCCCTCCTAATTTTTTTTAGATCCGCCCTCGGTGGACTAAAATTTTCACATAAATGCAACAAGACTAGTGGCACTACCATGAACTAGGGTCGATCCCCCTCAACCTTTTTGGTTTCATGGTTGCTCTCTCAGTGGGGGCATATTTTAGATGATAGCTATGAACCCGAAAAATGATATAGCGCAGGACAAAACGTGCGCAAGACATTTCAAGATATAACTATTTTTACCATTATACCCTCGTGTTAAACATTAATACAGAAATTAACACAAGGATATAATTGTCCATTTTGTGGTGTCTTGCGATGTCTTGTGCTCTTTTGTCCTGCGCTATATCAATGAACCCATTGCTCATGAATAACTAGATTTACTTGTTCAATATTTATAAAAAATAATAATTTTTACGAGCTTAAACAATAAAGAAATAAAACCTAACTAATTTATTAAATACTATTTGATTTGTTTATATAAATATTTCTTTAAACAAAAATGAAAAAATCTATAAACAGATTTATAAAACAGAATGGAGTAGCTAAACAAAAATTCAATTAAAAAAAATCATAAATCAAAATTATCGACATTATTGCTAAAAAGATGCAGAGAAAAAGTTTAAAATAAAAATACTCAATTCAAAAAAATCCTAAATTAAATAACTAATATAAAATTAAAACAAAAATAAAATAAAATAAAATAAAATAAATTAATTTTGCCCACCCCACCCCCCACCTCAGGGATACTCAGGGCTGCAGGGAGGGCCAGGGCGTCAGCCATTGGATCATGGAAAGACATTTTTTTTTTCACAACGTTGCATGTGTTTTGAACAGAAATTGTTCCCTGAAAACAGGGAAAAAGGACCACAGGTGATCAATAAAGGCAGGAAACATTTGCTGGTCCTCTTTCCTCCATGTCGGATTCCCCTTTCACTATCTGGTGTTCAACAAGGACCACAGAATAATGCAGATGCGTAGTTTCACAAGATTGTTCAATACTTGCAGCTCAATGGAGATTTAATTCATAAGATTTGAAAAATGTCTGATCAGAGAGTTCTTAGTAGATTAATACCAGTTTACCTAATCGATTTACATGTATCAAAACTAGCAGTGAATAACGAGTAGGGGAACTGACGAAAATTCATTAACGTTACTGTTATGGCTACATGTATCAAAACTACTTATCAAAAAAAAAAAAAACATGTATCAAAACTAGGGGTGGATAACTGAGTAGAGAAATTGATGAAAATTCGTTAATGTTACTGTTACCGCTAAAGGCGGCAATGACAAAAATGGTAAAGATAACAATTAGGGTTTCACCATTTTATAAGTTGCGAATTTATGTTACTGAAAATAAAGTAGTGAATTCTGCTACAACTATTTCACCATTTTATAAGTAGCAATAACGGATCCATCACCTCCATCCGCTACCTTAGCAGTAATGATAAGGGACACGACCAGTCCGCTATCCCTATTACCGTTATCCAACCCCAATCAAAACCATGGTGTTCCGCAATTAAAACATATGGGCAAATTGCAATACAAAATGTAAAAGCACTTTCTTGGAATCAAAACATAGCCAAGTACCATAAGAAAGACTGATCATAATCCAATCAATAAAAGAGATAACAAATGTAAGTGAAATGAGTGTCTATGAACATCCAAAAGCTTAATTAAACGCATGAGAAATTTTCAAAACCTCTCTGGAAAACGTGCCCTTGCTGCTCTGAGCTTTGAAATAACTTTTTGAGCAGGTGAACCCAAAATTGAGCTACAGAGTGCATTCCTAGCCAGCTTTATATTAGCGTAGGATCCGAGTATGTGAATCTTGTTCCCTGCAATAACAATCCTCGTCTTAGTTTCGTTCTCAATGGTGAATTTGGTCCTCCCCTTGTACCCGCACATCCTACCAATAGCCCGAGATCTGTGCTCGCCTCTCAGTGTCTTCACATCACGGATTTCAAACGAATCCAGGTAAAACTCATCCACTCGGAGCAGGGAAACGGCGTCCTTCAAATCGAAGCCCAATGCGAAAGCTCGCACAAAATCCGCGCACTTCTGGAGGTGACTGATGTCAGGAGTATATGGTCGGGTCTCGAGAAAAGCTTTACTGTCGTTTGGGTGCGGCTGCATCATAATGTCAATTTTCATCTCTTGCGTTATTAGCTTAAAAATTTTCTTCCAGTCATCCTCAAACGGTTTCAATCGGTGACGGGGGACGAAGACTACTCGTCGTTGCGTTTCGTGGGAGATTTTGTGAGGTTGCAGAGGGGGGAAGGTAAGGTTTGGGGACGGAAGGAATTGGCTGCCGCCGCTGCGGAATTCCATGGCGATGGCGGAGATGGATTCGCACGAGAGGTTTAAAAAACGGCGATCAATTAACATACAGAAAGCAATTAGGTCAGGGAAGTATTTTTTTTTTAAAGTAATAAGGATAACTGACATATCACAGTATATGGGTATACTTTTGGGCATAGGGGCTCGTCGACTAATCCCCTCAGAATGACAGTGAATACTCTCTTACTGGAGCTCAAACCCTCAACCTCTAGGCAAGAGCTGAGAATGAAGGTCACACGCTCAACCGTTAGGCTAGCATGCACCGTCTCACGGAAGTAACATAAAGCTAGGCAAGAGCAGTTGTGATTTGGGCTCGGGTTGGCCAAATTCCGAACTCGTCCGAATAATTCTTGGATCCAATTTGAATTAGTCGTCCCGATCCCGGCCCAAATTATTATAAGAATTTCGGGCCATATATGGAATTTTTAAAAAGTCAGTTTATATTTTTATTTTTATTTTTATTTTTTTTGAAAATAAAATATTATAGATTCTAGATTATTAAAGGTTTTAACCAAATTTACTCGATAGTCACATAGTTTTCAAAAATATGATTTGGAGGCAATACTTTTGTTCGCTGAGTCATAATGGGGAAAACTATGTAGGAGTACTCATGTCGCCCTATCGGACTGCACTACGTTGTACAACAATTGGAATCATGCAAATTGCAAAAACATATGCAGAAAAAACATGGCCCCTGTTACGACTCCAAATCAAATCAAATATATCCAATATATACCGCATTTAAGCAGGGTCTGGAAAACCCCTGCTACGATTCCGAATTATTCAAATTTTTCGAAGGACACGTGTTCGTGATCGATTTCTGAAAATTTTATAGTTTTGTCTCAAGAAAATTAGCCTGAAATTGGAGTGTGAGACCCATATCCGATTACTTCCCGGATGTCGCTTACATATCAGCGACGACGGTGGCGATGGCGGCAGAATCAGTCCGACCGGGAACCTCGTCAGTGACTACTCCAATCCCTCTATTTGAAATTTGCCTCTTGAAATTCGATGGGCTTTATAGTTATGATGATAAGGCCCATTTAGCACAAACAAGGTTAGGTGTTGTTACGATTTTACCCTCTCCCAATCCCACTTCCCCTTCGTCATATTGATATAGTGGAGTGGAGATCAGCTAAACTTGCAATAAATCTGATCTGACCACCATAAAACACAACCCTGATCTTTTTCTCAATCCTTGCAAAAATGTCAAGATTTTCCTACCTGATTATCCTCTCAATCTTTCTCTCTGCAATTCGTTCCTCGCTTTCGCTTACCAGCAAGCTGCAGTTTGATCCGATTCCGAACATTGTTCTTAATGGTGACGCCAAGTTTTCGAATGAGGGTTTTTCTGTTCAGCTCACTGACCCCCACGTATCTTCCCCAAGCTCTGGATTTATGATCCAGAAGAAACCCGTTAAATTTGTAAGCTTAAATGCTGGTAAGCCTGTTTCTTTTTCCACTGACTTCACTTTCTCGATTTCGCCTCACAATAGTGACGGCCTGGCTTTTCTGATTGTGCCAATAAACTTCCTGTCCAGAGTTTCTTTAGAGGGTTTTGGGGTCTTAAGAGAGAGGCGATTTATTGGGGTGGAATATGATACTTCGCTTGATGAGAATGTGGGGGATGTGAATGCTAATCATGTGGGCGTTGATGTGGGTAGTCTTGTTTCTGTGAAAACAAGCAATGTGTCGTCGATCGATTTGGTTTTGAATAGCGGAGTGCAACTTCATTCGTAGATTGATTATGATGCAAGCTCGAAAAGGATTGAGGTTAGGTTGAGTAGATTCGGGAGAGCTAGGCCCTATGTTCCTTTGTTGGCTCATCAGTTGGATTTGGGTGAAATGTGGAAAAATGAAGATGTGTTGGTGGGGTTGAGTTCATCCAGTGGAACTACAATGCAGACTAGCAGCGTGTATTCCTGGAATTTTAGGATGAGGAATGTTCCTGCGTGGCTGCATTCTCAGCCCGTCGACATACCGGCATTTTCCAGTGATCAAAGTCAGGAGAAGAAATTGTCACACAAGAAGAAACTTTGTGCTTTGGGATTCCTTTCTGGATTGGTTTTCCTGACTGGATGTGGTGCCCTGCTAGCATTGATCGTGCTGTTCTTATGGGCATTATTGGAGAAGAACTCGGAAACAGTCTTAACAATCCCCGCAAAGTGCAATGTGAACTCAGGGGATTTCAGGTATGAAAAGATTAAAGTAGTCTTGGTGGATGATGACTCAACTAATCCTTAGAATTAGGCTAGGAATGGCTTTGCTAGGTACTTGTGTATTCACTTTTTTGTTATATGACGTAATGGATAATGCAGCTATCTAATCCTACAACTTGAAGTTCACGTAGTTTGATTTCGCAAATGCTTGTGGTTTTCCATTCCAACTTTTATTCCTCTGGGAGGTCTCTCAGATTTCACACTGTTGGTTTGAAGTATAGACTGTCTTTAGCTGTATCTATATCTTCTGGGAATAGATGGCTCAACCTAAGCTTAGCCAGTATTCACTGCTTTGTAGTATGATGTGATGGATAATGTAGATATATGTAGCTCTCTCAGAGTTCATTCCTGACTTGAAGTGTATGATAGTAATCTGTAGATGCCCAAAACTTGTGCCGTCTTCGAGCATTCTCAGTTGCGAATCGGGCTGATTATAAATTATTGTGAAAGCATCTTGCTTTCAGACGCAGAAGGCAGAAGTGAATATGGTCAGAACTTGGATTGGAATAATTATTCTTATTCTTTTGAAACGTGATATTCAGAAGGGCTATGACAAAAAATTTTAGTTTGAGTCAAAAATAAAATATTTTAGGCATAATTTTTCTTGGGGGAGGGTTGCGCCCCCCTGGATCCAACCTTGTGACTCCCTCTAACATTGATTAACCAAACCACTTGTATCTTTTCGTTTTCAAGTTTCAAAATAAGGGTGTTTGCAAGTTATTGCGTTTATGCAGAATTAATTTTTCAAAAGTTTTTTTAAAAAAAATGATCTTTTATGAAGAAATTAAAAAATATTTGTAAAATATGTTTTATTATAACAAAAATCATAAATACAGTGTTTGTATATTATTATTTCTAAAATTACTTTTATTAACTAAGTTCAATATCTTGTGCATATTGAATTGTAAAATATCTAAAATTTAAATTTTAAATAATACAATCTTATCACCGTCAAAAGTCATAAGTTAAATGTTAAAATGCCAAAATTACAAATATTTCAAATAAGCTTCTTTATCTCCCAAAGTCAAAAGTTGCTTTTTCGTGAAACTTGCAAACACTATGTAAATCAAGTCGAAAAGTCATTAAGAAAAGTCAATAAATTGAAAAAATTAAATAGTTTTTATTTAACGTTCTTTTTTTCGGTAATTTTTTTATACGATGATCTTGTATTATATTTGAATAATAACAATTGGACGTTAATAGCATAATATATATAAGTTTAAACACGTTAAGCTAATCTCTGAAAAATGTGCTTCCTCTGTGATATCAATAAAGAATCCATGTGTTCAGTACTATTGGTGTGCTAATACGGAATTTGGACATGAACGGTGCTGAGTCGATTTGTTTGCGTGAAGCAATAAAACCCTAAACTAATGAAAGAATCATTTCCTAATGGAAAACACATATATAATTGAGTTTATTCTGACTCAGCCAACAAATAGTATTGCTTAATACCTCACTAATTAAGAATCAGGGTGAGTGATTGTATTTTATGTGTAGGTGGGACAATAAGTCTAATATATTTAAATAACAATTCTAACCTATTTAAATAAGGGATAGGATCCGTGAACACATAAGTATACACATATTCCTTAAAACTCTACGGACCCTAAACTTGGATTTTTAAGGAATATGTGTATACTTATGTGTATACTTATGTGTGCACGGATCCTATCCCATGTATATACTTGTAAGTTGTAAGGGTTTGGGTTTCACCCAAAGAAACCCAATGATAGTTTTATAATGAATTGCCTTAATAAAAAAAATATACATGTATATATACAGTACATACATTGCATTGCATGCAAATCTGAAATCCAGACACCTCAATCTATGAAAAACTCGAGCAA
Source organism: Pinguicula moranensis (assembly GCA_028565015.1). Classification (NCBI taxonomy): domain Eukaryota; kingdom Viridiplantae; phylum Streptophyta; class Magnoliopsida; order Lamiales; family Lentibulariaceae; genus Pinguicula; species Pinguicula moranensis. Next base: position 10,214 of record JAOWBN010238775.1, read on the forward strand.
ACTCGCTTGTTAATATAAGATTTGCAGTGTTGAATATTGAGTACCATATACATGAAAGATTGAATAAATGTTGAAGGAAGATTACTAAATGCGAGAATAGTGTCTGGATATTCAATGATCCAAACATTGTATGTGTATGAATATATATAGACTCACCTCTACCAACTATATGCATAATACTGAGATATATTTTTATGTGGGGTCACCGATTGGAGATCCATAATGTTGTTGTTGACCGTATCATTCGTGTTGTTAACATTCCCCCTCAAGCTGATGAGAGGAGGCATGGCAATGAGATTGGTTCTCAAACACTGAAACTGAGCTGTACTGAGACTCTTGGCAAATAGATCATCAAGCTAATCATCAGTGTTGAGATGATGGATAATAATATTTTTGTTGAGGATATTTTCTCGAATGAAATGACAATCGACTTCAATGTGGTTAGCATGGAACACATAATTGGATGCCAACGCCAAAGCACCAATGTTGTCACACCACAAGATCGGACACTCAGAGATAGGACCGGAAATCTCGGAGAAGCATACGAATCCAATAAAGCTCAGCCGTGGTCAATGCCATGGCATGATACTCTACCATAGTACTGGACCGGGATATGATACTTTGTTTCTTGGCAGACCATGTGATAAGACAAGAACCAAGAAAGATACTGAAGTCAATGGCGAAACGTCTATAAACTGGATCGCCAGCCTAGTCAGAGTCGCGAAACGCCTAAAGTTGGAGAGAATCAGGGGTGTACCATAGACCAAGATCCGACGTGCCTTTCAAATACTTCAATACACGTTTGGCCGTCCCCAGTGGTCCATCGATGGGGGCATGCATATGTTGGAAAAGTTTATTGACATAAAATGCAATATCAAGACAAATCATTGACGATAGAGAGTAACATCCGATGGATCAAGCAAAGAAGAGTCGGCCGAGTGAGATCCATCACCGGATATGCAGGGTGACGAAAGGGGCTAGGCACCAGCTATCCTGGAGCGCTGCAAAAGATCCAAAAAATATACTTGGATTGACGAAGATGAAAACTAGAGGTATCATGTACAACCTCAATACCAAAGAAATATCCCATATCACCTATATCACCCAAATCACGAACCCAAAAAGCAGACTGAAGGCTGGCAATAAGGCTGGTGATTGCAGATAGGGAAGAGCCAGTGAAAAAAATATCATCGACATAAATCAAGACAAATAGATGCACCCATGCAGAGTGAAAGGTGAATAACGACGAATCATTACCAGAGCAGATAAAGTCAAGATCGACAAGGGTCCCAGATAACTGAAGATACAAGGCCAAGGGTTCCTGCTTTAGGCCATAGAAAGCCTTCCGCAAAGAGCAAACATGATCCGAAAACTGAGGTACAAACCCAGGGGCTGCTCCATATACACTCTCTCTTCAAGATCCCCATTAAGAAGGCGTTAGAAACATCAAGTTGTCGGATAGACCAATGAAATCGAATAGCCAAGGCCAAAAACAGATGAAGAGTGGCCATCTTCAAAACAAGGCTAAAAGTCTCAGAGAAATCAAAACCATAATCCTGCTCATAGCCTTGAGCAACAAACCGAGCTTTATATCGATCAATGGAGCCGTCAGATTTTTGCTTGATTTTGTATACCCATTTACATCGAATACATGTTGTTGTGAAGGATGGGGACAAAGGATCCATGTGTGATTAGTAACCAATGCATCCAACTCCGCCTTCATAATAGTTATTCACTATGGAGATGAAGCAGCCTGTAGGTAGGTAGATGGCTCGCACGGAAGATGACACTGACAATAGCCTAAAAAGGGTGACAAGTCACAGAATATAACTATTAATCAGGAAAGGATTTAGCCCGTAACGAACCTATTTGCGACCATGTAACCCGTGTAGTGGTAGGTGGAATATGATGCAAGGTAGGACCTAAAGGGAGAACAACATCAAAATCTAGGAAGGGAATGAGGATAGTAG
>JAOWBN010238786.1:0-12182 GCA_028565015.1 Pinguicula moranensis
ATGTTTATTTGTGTGAATTATTTGCATACTAGTTTAGACAATCACAATTGAAACAACTTTTAACACCAACACTCTCTATGGGATTCGACCCTATTTACACTTATACAACTACACTCGTATGCTTGCGGTAAAGTGAGTGTTTTTAGGTAATTTAACTTGGTTTTGTGTATAAATTTATTATACCTAAAAAACCCACCATAATACCGAACCGAATCGAAATTTTTTGGTATTCAAAAGTCGAACCGAAATCGAACCGAAATACCGAAATACCAAAAAAAATTGGTATTTCGGTATTCTGTTCTGTATACCGAATTAATTTTTTTTTTAATTTTTTTTTTAATTTGGCCTGTTTTACCGAATACCGATCGGTATTACCGAATACCAAAAATTGAAAACCGAATAAGCACTAAACGGTAACACCGATACCGTACCGATTAAGAATCGGTATAATATTTTCATACCGATACCGAACCAAAATACCGAAATACCAAATTTTTTTGGTATTTTAATTTAGTAACCGAATACCGATCGGTATTTTTGATCAGCCCTAGTTCTTAGGAGTCATGGGTTTCTGGAATAATGAAATGGTGGCCTGCAACATGGTGAACATTTATGGTCCCTCGGATATGCACATGAAAATAGACTAGTGGCAGAAGCTGGAGAACATTATCAATGACAAACATGATGAAAGATGGTGTATTATGGGGACTTTAATGCAGTCCTAAGAAAGGAAGAGAGGAAAGTTGTAGCTCAACAAAACTATGCATATGAGAGGGTAACTTTTCAGGATTTTGTAAGGAGACTTAAACTACAGGACCTACCAATGTCCACGAGGAAGTTTACTTGGTATCCTAGTTCACTTAAATGCATGAACCAGCTGGACAGATTTCTCCTAAATGAGGTATGATCTAACTCTACTACTTAATGGACCTAAGTTGGTCTTGATAAGGATGACTCATACCACATTTCAGTAGGATTATTTTCCTCAACTAAAAACTGGGGTCCTAAACCCCTAAGGGTGTTAGATCACTGGCTAATGGATGAAGGCTACAACAACCTAGTGGATGAAACATGGAATCTGACCTGTAATTGAGATATGCTAGTCAAAGAATAATGTGTAAGATTAAGGCTATAAGAGTGGCCATTAATTATTGGAATGCAGGCGCTCCAAGAGACCTTACTACTACAAGGAAACGGATGTTGCAGGAACTGAAAAAAATGGAACTGGAGACGGAAATTGCTGAAAGCATGAGTCTTGAATTGCAACAGAAAGCAAGGAATCTGAAAACTCAAATAGACCAAACCACAAGACTATTGGATAATACTTTATACTAGAAAGCCAGAATCAAATGGATCCAAAAATGTGATGCAAACACTGCATTTTATCATGGATGGTTGAACAAGCATAGACACGGGGGTACCATAAATGGAATATGGGATGAACATCAGTGGGTTAATGGTGTGCAAGAGATTAAAAACTGTCGTATTGAGAGGAGATATAATGAGTTCTACTGGCAGAGGCCTACACTGCCAGCATCTCTTTTCAACAAACTCACAGATGTAGACATAACCTCCCCATTCACAGAAAATGAGTTGATGGAGGCAATTAAATCTGGTGGAAGTACGAGGAGTCCAGGGCCTGATGGACTGAACATTGCATTCATCAAACACTTCACCCACCTATTTAAGGATGAGATATATTAGATGTTGCTGGAGTTTTACAATAATGGCAGGATTGCCAAATGGAGTAATGCGGCATATATTATCTTGGCACTAAATCCATTGAAAGTGGAGGACTTTAGACCAATCACATTTATTGGTTTTGTGCCAAAAATAATCTCCAAAGTCCTGTATGGGAGGTTGGCAGAAGTGCTAGACCATATTATAGCACCAACACAGATGGCCTTTCTGAAAAATAGGAAGCTGCTGGACAGTATTTTAATTGCCAATGAGGTTATAGATGAGACAAAGAAGTTGAGGAAGAAAGCTCTCATATTTAAGGTTGATTTTGAGAAGGCCTTTGACACTATCAACTGGTCCTATCTGCTGAAAACAATGGATAACATGGGCTTTCCTCCGTGCTGGTTGGATTGGATAAGGGAACTCCTCTCCTCTGCAACTACCTTCATCCACATCAATGGTAGTCCAATTGCTGAATTCATCCCCCAACAAGGCTTGAGACAGGGAGACCCATTATCCTCACTTCTATTCCTAATAGCAGCAGAGGGACTGTCTGTCCTGAAGAGAAAAGCTACAGATCTGCAGTTTTTTAGACCTCTCCAAATTGGCAGCAATGCGGTGGAAGTCTCATACCTCAAGTTTGCGGATGATACCCTTTTGTTTGGTGAAGCATCCTGGAAAACAGTGACCACTTTTAAGGCCATATTGCAGAACTTTGAACAAATATCTGGCTTGAGAGTTAATTAACAAAAAAGTCTCCTTCATGGCCTCAACATACCACATCTAGAATTAGAGGAAATGCCAGCCTATCTAAATTGCAAGCTGAGTGGCTTACCTCTGAAGTATATGGAGCTGTCGGTAGGACTGAATCATCATAGGAAAAAAGTATGGCAACCAGTGTTAGAAAAGATTAAAAGAACTCTCAGTTCCTTGTAGAACAAGCTGTTGAGTAGAGGGGTAAAGCTGACATTGATCAATGTTGTCTTGACAACCATCCCTCTACACTTCATATCCTTTTATCGAGCTCCAAAACTCTCTTTAGAGGGATTTCTTCTGGGGATCAACAGGGGAAAGGAAGAAAACTTGCTAGACTTCATGGAAAAAAATTGTGTACCTATTCCTAGTGGTGGACTAGGAATCCAGAGCATTGATGTCTATAACAAGACCCTCCTGGGTAAGTGGGGTGAGAGGCTGCTGCAAGGTAAGTTGAACTTGGCCACATACATAATCAAATCTAAATATGCTACTCCTGAACATGGACTGAAGTTGGGGAGCTGAAGCTGAAGGAACCTCAACAGCTGAAATTTAATACTAGAGGTCCTAGAAGAGGTCTGGGGTATGCCTCCACCTAGTGGAAGGATCTGATGGACCTCCTCAGCCAAAGTTGGTATGGGAATAATGTGGATATCCACCTTGGTAAATAGACAGGAGTCATATTTTGGCATGACAAATGGTGTGCAAAAAAGTCACTTGCTGAAACTTTCCCAGATTTGTACAGAATAGTTGCATTTTATGCCAAACAGGTTCAGAAACATTTAATCATTTATTTAGATCATGTATACTAACACTATCTATTTGCATGGAATACACAGATGGCTCATACCAGGGATGGATAGGGCACAAAAAGTTCCCAACTTAATGCAATTCTGCTCTAACAAACCAGCAGGTACTAATCTGGACGCATGGAAGTCCATTTGGATCTCCTTCAACTGGTAGGTCTGGAAGTTAAGAAACAAAATACACTTTGAAGAGAAGAGATGGTCCAGCGAGGAGGAAGCCCACGCTATACAAACAAACACATGGCTAGGGATCAAAGCCAAGAGACCAGCTGGCCATTTTCCTTATTCCCTAGTGGACTGGATGTCTCAACCTATAATCTGCTTGTTGTTTTAACTGTGAAACTAACTGTGAAATGACTCATCCAAGGACGAAGTGACAACAAATGGATCTCTAGTTCTGGAAGTCATAAAAAATTGGCAGTGGCTAGGGTCAAACTTTGGCCGCAGTGGTTAAGCAATCCCACCCCACTCTATCCATCTCCTTAAGCTTTTAATACTAATTACATCATTGTGGCACACGTTAGGATTTGCGGGGACTTTGCCGCCCTCATCTTTACTTTGATGTTTTATGATGGATAATGAATCTATTAGGAGAAAAAGTTGGTCAATAAGACAAAATGACTTGAGTTTCTTCATTAAAGCACCATAAGGAATTATGTGACCAGGGTGTTGTATGTATTTGATATAGGAGAATACTTGACTATCAGAAGCTTGGACTAGGAACCTACCAGATAAAAGATCACTGATAGATCAACGCACATAATACTTTTGGAAGAGAAAATTCACGAGGCAGCATGTCCCAAGCCTGGCAGGTCCGTGTAGAAACAAAAAATGCAGTTTCCAAAATAGTTGCAAAATATTATGAAGAAGCTAACTGACTTACCGTGGAGGTTATGTTGCCATTTGAGGGAAGTAAAGGATCCTAACAGCACATAAATGCAAGGGAAACCGTCAAGGACTAGTAAGTAGTAGATGCTGCTAGTTGTCTCTAGTAAGTGAGCTATTATGCCTATGCCCAAACGGATTCCGCCCTCTATACATAACAAGGATAGTTCATCAAGCTTGGAGGAGCTTTCTACTCATATCCCTAAAAAATGGGTATTGATAATGTGACAATCATGATATTATGTTTGGTGAAAAGCGGAAGATGACGATGATCTGAATGCTGACCTTCTTTGTGATCTTCTATGAAGCTGGGCGAGCCATGTACCAGATCACCCTTAATTGTACGTGAGGGCACAATGTGGAGGTAGGGCATACAACTCATTATCAAGATATCAAATAGTGACATCTCCCTACTGGACTCTGAGTGATTGTATGCAGTCCATTTTTATTTCTTTTGTTATCTATAATTTTGTTTTCCTTTGTAAATAATTTTATATTATATATGAAAATTTAGCTAATAAAAAAAACTACCATTTTGTTCTCACAAAATCCATGTGGGATTCTTCAAATATATAAAATAGTTGATTTATTTTCTTTATCTTCAGTCTTTGGAGTAACTCTTGCCACGCCACTGGTATGGTAGGTTTTCTTTTCTTCTATATGCTTTATTCAATTCTCTTCTTTTGTATGTATTCTCAACTTCTCGTTGAGTTGTGTTTCGATTTTGGGCTTAAAAATGCTTAGAAGAGAAGTGGGGTGTTGAATGGACTAGACTCGAAAAAAAGATGCAGTTGTGGGATGGGCCAATGTAAGTTGGTTACCGAACTGGGAGCAAAATAAAAATAAAAATAAAAATCACATGTAATTTTTTTACTCCAAGGGGAACATGGCCCGCCATGTCCCCCCACCCTCCTCCTCAATTTTTTTTTGCGAGTGACCAACATTAGTGGCAACTCTGCTTGAGCTTGATGCTTCGGTTTTGACCTATTGCTTTGATTTGCTTTCTCGCTTGTACTCGGTTATTCACTGGTAGATAGAGATCTCTCAACTTTACTCCATTCTATTAGTTTTATCAAAAGATTCAGTATTTCATTCGATATGAGTTCATGTTCACGGTACATCTCCTTTAATAGGAGTTGAGAAGGTAGTAAACATGGGATAATGGAGGATAAGTTCACATTTGACAAGGATGTGATCCGTATAATTTAGGGATCACTCCTTTTACAAGTAAGTTATGATATTTTCCTCCTTTATCCTATTATTCTAACTCCTTTATCCTTTTATTTCCACACTCCACCTCAAGTTGGATTGGAGGGTCTTCAATACCCAACTTGTTCAAAGTATTTGTAAACGCCTGTTCAGTAACCACCTTTGTTAGGATATAAGCTAGTTGTTTCGATCTTAAAAATGAAAGACCGATGATCTCTTCTTTGTGTTTTTCTTTTATAAAATAGTGATCCACCTCAACATGTTTAGTCCGATAATGCTGAATTAAATTTTCATATATGTTGATAGGAGCTCGATTGTCAAGTCTTAATGGACATTTTTGGGGTAATGCACTCCTCAATCTTGCACAAAAACTTCCTTAGCGATAAGATCTTAGTCGGTCCTCGTACCACTCTCCTGAACTTTGCATCTGCACCTTATAGTGCTATCACTTTTTGTTTCTTACTTTTTCATGTTACTAGATTTTCTCCAACTGTCATAAAATATCCTGTAGTGGATCTCCGATCTACTAGGTTGCTTGCCAATTTGCATCTATGTAGCCTTTAATATTCTGGTATCCATTTCTCTTGAACTGAATTCCCCTCACCCATGTACCCTTCAATTATTGAACAATTATGAGGGCAACTCCCATGGGACCTACATAAGGTTTGTTCATAAACTGACTGATCACTCTAACTGCATATGATGTGTTTGTCCGGCTTTGTATATCAGCTTACCTACCAGGTCCTTGTATCAATCCTAGTCTGCTAGTTTCTCCCCTTATGTTGTTTATTTTAGGTAAGCCAAATTTTCATTGAACCAAGAGTATGTGCAAATGTTTTCTTACAAGGATAAGAAAATATTGAAAGAAAAAACAAGAAAGACAAGCAGGGATTTAAATACAAGAAATAGAATATCTTTGATGATGTGGTGTCTTCACAGACCCGGGTAGGTGGACAGCATTGATCAATTGACTCTCATCTATGCAGGTTGTATTAAAAAACTATAGGAGTCATTACCACGCCACAAAATCCCAGCTCTTCCTGTTAAACTCATAGGGTCAAGTCATAGGATTGTTGTTATTGTCAGGAAGTAGAAACTTAGTGATAAGTCAGCATTGACCTATTGATATTCAACTATGTAGGACACTATATAGGTATGACAACAGGAGTCTTTACTGGAGTAGTCACCATAGTTCACCCTATTCACCTTATAGCAACCAAGTCTAGTGATTGTTTTCCATCTTCATTTTGTGGCCACGTTGAGTTGTATTGCATTTACTTGAATATGAATTGAATGTGAAATCTAAGTCGACAAATAACCCGAATATAGATCCTGTTACTCGCATAGATGGCTACACCAAAATGCTTCTGCCTACCTATACAATAATGAGGTAACTAAACAATCAGCATGTTCAATTCATTAAGAAGGCTTAGATACTCAACTAATGGTCATCATTTGACAGTCAGCGTATTTTGTAATTAAAACCTTCATAAATTGTGTTGCTGTTCATCAATTAGTTGGCTGTTGTATAGCTCCTAACATCCATTTTTATCTTTGTAACCTGTATCACGCAAATAAAATGGTGAATACGGTTTCATAAAATGAGTACATGAATCAGTCAATAGGAATCTATTCCCTCCTTGTCTAGCTTTATCACTTTTGAATGGTCACTCTTAAGACCTTAGTGAGTTTTGTGTGTGTAACATTAGACAATAAGCATACATGAGATCTTTTAAACAATCTAGAGTCGTAAGCAAAGTAATGGAAGTGATAACCAGTTTGCAGTAGAATAGGGAAATAGCTTTTCTGTTCTGTTTGCACGTAGCCATAACCAGGTAGACTATTGAATTGATTGGACAATATCTGTTGCAGAGAGATCTTTTTACTGAAAATGCATTAGGTTTCTTGCTTTCCAAATTTGCCATATGATAGCCATATAGATAGAGTTCCAGGCAGACAAATTCACTCCATAAGGATTGACAGAGCAAAATACATCCAACATTGGGACAGTATTAGGATTTACAGTAACATTCACATTTTGAAAAAGCCTGTTGAGCTGTTTGTTCCAAACATGCAGTGTAATAGAGCATTGAAAGAATAGATGCAGTATCGATTCTTGCTCATTACCTGATTTGCAAAGAGTGTAGAGAAGTTCATGGTCTTCTCAAATAATGTTCCTACGGTGCAAAACTGTTTTCACTAGTATAGCATTCTTATCATCTTCCAAGCAAATATCATTATCTCTCTATGAGTTATCTTCCAGATGTTCTGAAGTGTAGCAGCCTCCTGAGGAAAGTATGTTCTAGGAGTAGAACATACAATACAAGCATATGCCTCCCCGACAGTTTATTTGGCATTTGCCATGTGGTCTCCCTTCAAATTTGTAGAAATCTGACTCATAGGCATTCAGAACTAAACTCTGCAAGTTGGTTTCCAGTTTGTTTAGTTCAGTAATTTCATGATCCCTCAGATTTCTTCTCCATTCCCCAATCCTAGACCAAGCATTGTTGATGTACAACCTCATCTCAGAGATAAATGCTTGTGGGCTATTGGTGATTTTGAACAGTCTTTCATGTTTCACTGATAGTGGACAGTGCATATGCCATTTATCAGACCAAAACCTTGTAGAACTACTGTTTCTCCCCTTAAGTTATCTGCAACTTTTGTTCACTACTGTACGAGTATCAACTGGCTTACAATCGAGAAGTCCAGTTTCAGTAAGAAGATTCATAACATACTTTCTTTGTGACACAAAAATCCCTTCAGTTATTCCTTGGACCTCTATTCCCTAGTAGTATTTTAGTTTTCCTAAATCCTTCATCTCGAACTAAAATCGACATATATAATTAGGTAAGTGATGAGATCTCCCTTTCTTTTTATAAACAGAGTATAGTTTGAGTTGCTCTTTTTATACCCATACCTCCACATAGTTAGAGTGAATCTTCCAAAACGATGCTCGTGGTTACTATTTCAATACATATAGATCTTTTCACAACCTGCATACATAATTTCCACAAAACCCGGTAAAGAATCCTGATGGGGCTTCCATGTATGCATCTTCTTACAAGTCTCCATGAAGCAAGACATTTTTTACGCCAAAATGATGTAGGGGCAAGTCTAGATTAGCTGCAACAGAAAAAAAATACTCGAATGGTATCCATCCTTGCAAATGGGGGGAATGTGTTAAAGTAATAAATCCCATATGTCTGAGTGTACCCTTTCGCAATCAATCGGGCCTTATATCGCTCTATAGATCCATCAGTTATTCGTTTAATTGCAAATACCCATCCACATCCGATAAGGCCTTTTCATATAGGAAGTTGACATGTATCCCACATACCGTTCTTTGCTGGAGCACTCATTTCTATTTCCATAGCCATCCGCCGCATTCGTTGTTGTAGGGTTTCCTGTGTTGTGCGTGGCAGTAGTTCTGAATATAAATCAGTAGAGAATGTTGTATTTATACTCCCATTGAATAGATTACTCATGCGATATTGCAAAGGCCATCATAAATGTTCAGGTTTATGACATCTAGGATAAACTCCATGAGTAGTCCTGGGTGTTAACTCTTGCCTCAGTTTTATAGTATCCGGGAGACACATGTCCTATCGTAGGAAACTATATCGATAGTACTGTCAAAAGATTATGGTACCAAGTCATGTGTACTAACCTCAGGGATATCGGTCCAGGTTGAGTTTTGGCTGGTGGTGGCATCTGGAGTGGTGCCCTGTTCTATGTCAACAGGAGGTATCCCGGTGGTTCCATCATCCAAATCTTGTGGAACATCAACAAGGACAGCAAGTTAGGTCATATAGATATCATAGGAAAGTTTAGTAACCAACTCAATTGATCAATTGACTTGCCCCTTGATCATTCGGTTGAGTATAGTAGCATTCTATTTTAAGGAAATCATAGTCTATGGAAAATGAACATGTGACGATTTTGATTGTCAAAATATTTATAGCCTTTTTTTCTGGCTGCCATAGCCAAGAAAGACACTTGATGTCAAAGGGCTCGAGTTTGTTTCGATTTACCTTCGGATTATGGGCAAACACATAACACTAAAAAACACCAGGTTGAAGTATCAAGATCTCAGGTATCGGGAACATTGTTGTCAAGGTTTTAAGGGGGATCTGAGGTTGAGAATCTTGCTAGGAAGGAGATTGACAAAATAAAGAGCAGTAGAGATAGCATCCTGCCCACAAAAAATTTGGGGACGTGAGATTTGAGTAGAATGGCTTGAGAGAATGAAGTAAGATGCAGTTTTTTTGCTCAGCCACCCCATTTTACTATGGAGTATGGGGCAGATGGTTTAATGGATGAGGCCTTTAGTCTGAAAAAATTGTTTCACGGTCTTGTTTACATAGCCCCCTCCCCCCTCCCCCCATTATCGTATCTATAAATATGGATTTGGGACTTGAATTGAGTTAGAACCATAGTATTAAACTCAATGAACTTTTGATGAACCTCAAACTTGTATTTTAGGAAACAAACACTTGACGTACAAGTGCAATCATCAATGAACAGAATAAAAAATTGAAAACCACTTGCACATGAAATAGGGGCAAGCCCCCAAACATCAAGGTGAATCAATTAAAATGCACTACAAGAACAAGTGTTTGACACAGGATAAGAATGTTTGTGGATTTTGGACAAAACAAAGTATCACAGTGTGGTAATGTATTACTCCTAAAGAGCTGAGGAAATAAAAGCTTTAGTTAACCAGTAGAAGGGTTTTTGAGTCATCTATGCCATAAGTACGCGTGTCTTGCGAGCTACCATACAAGTTCCTTGTTGTGTCACTTCATCGACATAGTACAGATCACCACGTTCAGTGCCACAACCAATGATCGCTTCTGTCCTGATATCCTGTAATAAGCCAAAAACTGGGTACATTGGGGCATAATAGTTAAATATCTTGGTCACGTGACTACAACAACAACAACGTATCCAATATATTCTCAACTACGTTGGGGTCTGGGGGGTCATATGTACGCGGACTTACCCTTGTAAGTATACAAAGAGGACGTTTCCATTGCGACCCAATATGCATTGCAATATTTAATGTATTGAGTTCCAGCAACTTCACTAAATAGAAGTACTAGAATTTAATAGAGCCATTTTGCTTTAGTTCATTAGTAGCACGTATTGCGTCATTACGTGACTAATATATAGTAGTTTGCATGATAGTATAGGAACATATAAGCAGTTAGGCATCTTGAAAGTAGGGGACAATGTAATGACGCCTGCACCCTGAACAGGGGCAAGATCTCCATTAGTTGTCTGAATGTATGATCTATTCAAAACTATCCTTTTGCGAATATCCCTCGGATCAATGGTCATGGTATACGTTGCTCCTAATCAAATATCCAGGGTTTGAATTTGGTAATATTCAAACGTTGAGCAACACAGGGCACAACGTTTGGATCACCTAAGCAACTTGGTAAAAAAAAACTGTGGGTTGACAAAGCTAGGCTTGTTTTTGAATTTTTTAGGAAACAAGGGCACTTTCACAATTTTTTGCGAGTTCAAGTGGCTAATTGTAGAACCACAAAGTGCGTTGGGATGGATGGTAATAGCAGTAGGATTTGGTGAGTGAAGCTGAACACAGGATTTCGCCAAGGGAAAAATTGCAAAAAATGATGGACCGAAAGGCAAAACACGAGATTTTAAAGGATGAGGTGGCAAGGGTTTACCCCCAAAACAACTACCTTCACTGTCCATACGCATCCCATCATTCTTAGTCACTACGATTGCTCCAAAACCCATCCCCGATGTGCTACTATCATCACCGATGTTGGCAACTGCTGTGTTTCCCACTGCGCAGATTGTGGCTCCGGTTGTACTTGGCTTTGTCCAATGTTTCTTCACATTGGGCCACCACTTGGGGTATCTGATCCCTTTTAAGCACTTTGCGATTATATGGCCAGAGTTTTGCAATTTGTTCCGTTTAGTATAGCCTTGTCGACTATGGCATCCTGAGAATTGTTTTGTGGCTTCCATCGACGAATTAGCCTCGCGCTGCTAATTCACTGCTCGCATCCAATGATGTGTCTTGAGATTTTTTCATGAAGATCCCAATTTGTGCGGACTCACGATGAACTGTCACATAGGCAGTCTTTGCTGAGGGCAAAGGCGATGCTTTATCCAAATCCTTGTGCACTAAATTGAACTAATTATTGATACCTGGCGGGAATCGGAACAAACGAATTTCCTGGTAGAGTTTGTTAAAGTTTATATGTTTGGAAAACTCGTCATTAAGTTATGTTGTAATTATATGTTAATTATCAAGCCCTAATCCTTCCGTATAGATAGGGCATTCAATATGCCTATTGACACAACCAAACTTTGTTATTCTCATGTGTCGAGACCCATAAACATATATATCATTTCTCTCGAATTGCTGCCTTATCATCTGTAAAGGTAGAGATCTGAGTAAGTTGATTAGAAATAGACTATGGTAGACTATCGATTCGTGTTCGTGATATAATCAACAAAAATATTACGGTTTTATACGTTTCCCAATAAAAGGTATGATTCGTTCGTATTTAGTTTAACTATTAGATCCATTCTAATTAGGTCTACAAAAATAAAATATTCTTAAAATGTAGGCAAAAAAATATAGGCCATGTTCGGTTTGCCACACTAAACAGTACCTGGAAAATTTATGTTGCAATAATTTTAATACTTAGACTAAGTTTACTGCACTCGGTTGAAGATTATGAGGAATTAATATTATGTATATATTTTTGAAATCTTATTCAATTGATGGAATTCTCTCAAACTCCTCGTCGACCTCCTGGGTCGCATGAACAATACCTTCTCCCCGTCTCCTCTAACAAACCTTCT
>JAOWBN010238797.1:0-12181 GCA_028565015.1 Pinguicula moranensis
TATAATTACAAGGGTAAGGCCGCGTACATCAGACCCCCAGACCCCAACTTAGTTGAGAATATACTGGGTAAAGTTGCTTTTTTTTTATCTGACTTTGGTAAATGGTAATTCACATATGTGCCAGTTTTTTGTGGAAGAATTATGGCCGAAAGAGTGTTAAGATTTAAGAATATCCTAAGCCCAATATCCTCTCCTATCATAAGCCCACATGTATCGTAAGCCCACATGTATCGTAAGCCCACGTTCGCACCATTATATAAACACTATGTAAATATTAGGGTCAAGTTGAGAATTCGCCGGCTTCTTCATAGCAGAAGTATCTCCCTCTTCTCGTGGTCAGGTGCATTTCTTGCTTTTACCTTCTTGTTCACTTAGTAATACTTTCGTTGCTGTATGATCGATGGGCAACCTGTTTTGGGTTTTACTCTGATAGTTATGAAAGCATGTTAAGTACTAGTAACTTTGCATAAATACTAATTGTATTTTGAGAAGCTGTTCTCAAGGTAAATTTGAGTTCTGATGTCTGAAATCGTGTATATGCTTCTTCTGTTCTATCACGCTGTCTTTCATTTAGTAAGGATTATTTGAATTAAAAAATATAGATCAAGATTGGACAATGCAATTTCCAGATTTCATTTGTAGTTTGTTTTGTATTTTCTCCCTTGCTTTCTGATGGATTGGTAGTTTTCTTAAATTTAAACGAACTGCACAATTTTCAAACCTGGAGCAAATGTGAATAACCCGATCAGGGAAAAGAAACGAAGTCGGTAAACAAATTATCTATGTTTCATGATTGTTTTTCCTGATTTTACGCTGATCTATCAGTCTGTATACAAGATTATTTCTCACTGATTTATAGCCGTACTAAGTTTTCTATAATTTTTGGTTATTTGCTCTGTGGCTTGTGGGTTGATGTTTATTTTCTTACTGTCTGCTGCTTGTAGATGGCTGAGGTTACTGCAGTTAATGTCGTACCTGAATCAGTTTTGAAGAAGCAGAAGAGGGCTGAAGACTGGGCCCTTGCTAAGGCAAAAGATCTCGCAGAAGACAAGAAGAAGAATTTGGAGACCAGGAAACTGATAATCAAGAAAGCAAAACAGTATGCAGATGAGTATGAGAAACAGGTTTGCTTATGCTCTAACTTGATTTCAGAGTCATCCACCCTTTGTTGTCTTTTTTTTTTCTGTGACATGTTCCTGTCTTTTTTGTTTTAATTATTTTGTAAAGGATAAGGAGCTGATTCAGTTGAAACGTGAAGCAAGGTTGAAGGGTGGTTTTTATGTTGATCCAGAAGCTAAGCTTTTGTTCATCATCAGAATCCGTGGGTAAGGGCCTTTGAATGTTATTTAGTCAGGCAGTGCCTGTTCTGAAATTTCATTAGCATATAAAATATTTTATTTGAAAATCTTTAGCATCAACGCTATCCACCCAACAACGAAGAAAATTCTTCAGCTACTCCGTTTACGCCAGGTACTTTTATAGATATAAATTTTGGTTTACCTTCTTGAATTATTGTATTTCTGTAAGCTTCTCTTTGTATGATTTTCTGGTTAAACTTTATTTCATCAATTTATCCTTTTTTATGTGACCCCTCATGATTGCAATTTGTACTTAGGCTTTTCTTATCTGCTTGTAGATCTTCAATGGCATCTTCCTCAAAGTTAACAAAGCAACAATCAATATGTTGCGAAAAGTTGAACCATATGTTACTTACGGGTAAGCAGCAGTTACCTTTCTGATTTGCATGTTATATATGTACAGGTCTGACTAAGCTTTCTTTTATTGCCTTTCAGATACCCCAATCTCAAGAGCGTTAAGGAGCTGATTTACAAAAGAGGGTATGGAAAAGTGAATAAGCAGCGGATAGCGTTGACTGACAACTCTATCATTGAGCAGGTTCTGAAAGATATTGGACTTTCTGAATGTATTTTAGGTGTTCTCTGAGTTTTTTTCTTTGTATTTATGTTTTGAGTGTTGTATGCTCTTTTTCTCATTCGTAGGTACTGGGCAAGCACGGACTAATTTGTTTCGAAGATCTCATCCATGAAGTCGTGACTGTTGGCCCCCACTTTAAGCAGGCCAACAACTTTTTGTGGCCATTCCAACTCAAGGCACCTCTAGGTGGTTTGAAGAAGAAGAGAAATCACTACGTTGAAGGTGGTGATGCTGGTAACCGCGAGAATTACATCAACGAACTCATCAGAAGGATGAACTAGTTTAACAAATGCCGCATAAAGTTATTTTGTTGAACTATTCGACTCCTGTGAGATTAAAGGCTTTAGAACAAGGGATTTTCGTGTATTCTGAAACTCAGTTTTGAAATTCGTTCTGCTTTGTTTTTTGATGGTTTTCATTAGATATTTTGGCTATGCAGTGCTGCTCTGTTTGCAGGCCCTGTAATGGAAGTTTAATTTTTTTTTATAAGTATTTTTTTGGATTTTATTCATATATAAATGAAAAAATACAGTGAATTGGGCTGCGATATCATTTAGCAGTTCATAATTACTGTTGGTCGTCTAACCCAGTCCGTTAGACCATATGTTGTATCCTTGTTCTTCGACTTGAATGTATTCCAGGATAACATGACGAATTCATCAAAAACTTCATTTGCAGTTTGCTTTCCAGTTTGAAGATCACATGATTCCTGTGAATCCAAATCCTCCAATTTTGCTACCAACTAGAGCATTCGCCATACTCTCTTGCAGCGTCTTCTACATATCAGATTCATGTGGCTCTGATAATTCACAGTTGGGTCCGGATGCAAGATTGTAGTGTGCCCTAGCCATGTGTAAATCAGCCACCACAATCGGTATGTCCAATCACAAATTGTAAATATGTGATTTTTTTTTGATAAGTTGTAAATATGTAATTAACCTTTTCTTCTTGCACATTACAAAATTTACAGATTAGGGATGTTGGCGTACGAGTAATAACATTTCTCCTGTTTAGATTATGTAGAGTAGGAATACGATCCTGAAGGAGCCTCCAGTTAAATGTTGTAATCTTTAGAGGAGATGAACTGTCCCAGAGAGAACATAGAAGAGGATCCGATGGCTCAATGAGGCCTTTTGTTCTACGGATAGAATTATAAGCGCTTCTGACTGTATGTGTTTGCCTACATGACTATGTATCAGACTATGTGTGGGATATATTCTTGTAATTCCTGTTCTATCTGTTGTAAATAGCCTGCATCATAAACGAATAGATTTCTTCTCCAGTTCCATATTCATCTTTGTTGTGGATCTGATGAGATCTTAGACGCTATAAACTGAAACTTGTCATCAGCTACTAAATATAGTCTGTCATATTTTTCACAGAATCTTATTGGTCCCGTCCATTGATTTTCCCAGAATAATTTTTTGCATCCATCTCCCACCCTTCTGATGACATTTCTTCTGTACCATTCCTCTAATCTAGCACATCTTATAATCTCTTTCCATCATGTTGAATTTTGTGCATTTGGTAACCTGCCCTGTTCTTCAAAATGGATGACTCGATGTATATTGCCATATTTATACTGTAATATGGATTGCCAGCAGCTGCCTTGTTGAGTTTATAGTTTCCAGCATCATTTTGATAGTATTGCCTCATTTAAAGAACCCAATTCTATGACACCTAGGCCACCATTTTTCTTTTGTTGAGTGATTTTATACCATGGAATCCATGCTATTTTTCTACTATCATTCTGATTTCCTCCCCATAAGAAATTCCTTTGCAGTTTGGTGATTTCTTTATAATCATTAATGGTGCTCTGAACATGGATAGATAATAGGTTGGTAGGTGTGTCAGTACTGGTGAGATGAGGATTAATCCGTCAACAAAAGATAAGTATCTATTTTCCCATTGTTGTAGCCTAAACTTGATAGCTGAAATAACTGGATTCCACAGGGATAAGCGTTGGTGGATTCCCCCTAGTGCCAGTCCTAGATACTTTGTTGGAAAAAGTGTCTAGCGAAAAATATAGAATTCTTGCTAGCCTGGCTGCTGTTTGTTGAGGAATGTTGATAGTATATAGCTTGCTTTTATAGAAGTTGACTCTGAGTCCTGACACTATCTCCAGCCATCTTAAAATGCTTTTAACAGCCACTATATCTTCCTCATTTCCATTACTGAATAGTATTGTATCATCTGCATATTGTAGGGTGGATAAATTCTGGTTTCCAACTATGTACCCGTGTATAAGCTCCTCATCTGTGCTGTCCTAGCTATAATATTCAATCCTTCTGCTGCTATAAGGAATAGATATGGAGACAATGGATCTCCCTACCTGAGCCCACGTTCGGGGTAGAATTGCTCAGTTGGGGAGCCATTTATCATAATAGATATTGAAACTGATGAAATGCAAGCTTTTATCCAACTGATAAACTTAGAATTGAACCCCATAATAACCATCATCTGCAGTACATACTCCTATTTAATTGAATCAAAAGCTTTTTGGAAATCAATTTTGAATAGTGCACACTTTGTTCTTGTTTTCTTTGCTAAATGGATAGCTTCATTTGTGCAGATTACACTATCACCAATAAATCTGCCCTTAGTAAAACCTGGCTGACTTTTTTATATTCTAGAAGGGATAACCTTGCTCAACCTGTTAGATAGCAGTTTTGCCCAAACTTTATTCATGCTGTTTATAAGAGAAATTGGTCTGTAGTCTTCTGGTAGTGTACTGTCCAGTCTTTTTTGTTGTAGTGCAATAAATGATGGATTCAGACCTGCTGTCATCTTTTCCGTGTGATAAAATTCTTGGAAAAATTGTACTATATCTTCCTTTAAAATAGGCTAGAATCTCTGAATAAACTTCAGATTTATGCCATCAAGTCCCTGGCATTTAGATCCATTGCAATTCATAATAGTCTGATGAATTTCTGCTTCAGTAAACTCAGCTAACAATTCTGCATTTTGTGACTCAGAGACTGTCTGGATAGCTGGCAAGTTTAGTGGTATAGTGGGGCATTCTCTGTTCTTCTTGAATAAGGATTCAAAGTATTGCTTAAAAACTTGCTTCACTTCATTAACTTCCTCCGTCCACACTCCATTATTATAAGTTCCTTGAATGCCTGTCTTTTTTGTATTCTTATTCACACAAGTGTGGGAGTACTTGGTGTTGGCATCTACAAGTTGCAGCCACTTACTTCTGGCTTGCTGGAAAGTCATAGAGGCTTGTTTTTTAGAGTCATTTACAGAGTCTGCCATTTTTTTTTTTTTTTCTCTCTGTAACTTCATATATCAGCAGTGGTCTAGTATTGAGTAGATCATCCAATGTGGCTTTAATAATCTGATAGAAGTATTAATGTTCCCAAATATTTCCAGATTCCATTTTTTCAAAGCCTGTTTCAGCAGTTTCAGTTTCTCTTTCAGTATGTAGCCTTTGCTTCTAGATATTGATGAACTTCTCCATATCTATTCAACGGTTTGCACATAACTAGGCTTTTCCAACCCATATGTCAAATACCTTAAATGGGATTGGCCCCCAATTTTTCATATTATTAGCAAGTAATAGAGGGCAGTGGTCTGAAACAGTTTTAGGGAGAGCTTTTTGCTGCAATTGTGGCCACATTTGAGACCAAGATTCACCTATATGAAATTTGTCTAGTCTATTGCCAACCTTGCCATCTGGAGTAGTCCAAGTGTATTTATGTCCCATAAGAGGTAAATCTAGTAGTTGTGTGTCTGTTATAAAGGAAGCAAAAGCCTCCAGTTATGATCTAGGAGCAATTGTTGAGCCTAACTTCTCATTCAAACTCAATACCAAGTTAAAGTCATCCATAGTGCAGTAATAATCTATTATAGGGTGAAGCAGTGTTTGAATTCTTCCCATAGTTGTCTTCTCTGGTCAAAAGGACAAGGTGAATTTACTGAGATCATACTTACCATTTATCCATCTTTGATCCATTCACCTTCAATGCCTAACGCCCCATGAATCTCCCAGCTACTTACCAACCTGAATGCCTCTGATTTTCAGCTACCAATTATACCTTCGGAGCTACCCAGTGATGCGTGATATACCATATTATAAGATGTGTTACCCCATATTAGTGGTAACAGGCTATTAGGGATGTCTTCCATCTTTGTTTCTTGGATACTAATCATGTCAATATCATTTTGCCAAATGAGATCCCTTATATTTGTCTGTTTGTGCCTCATTCTGAGCCCCCTGATGTTATAGGACAATAGCTTCATTAAACTATGCTTGTAACTCCATTAATAATTGTCATACTATCTTCATCCAAAGAAGAGTTCTCATGTTGTGTTCCATATACTTCTTGATCTCTAGTTTCCATCTGGTTAAATTGCTCCATGAGTTGGGCCTCCATACCTTGCATGTCCATCCCTAATTTTTGTCCAAAGCTGAGTACCTCAAATGCTTTCCCATTTATTTCTATTATTTTTCTACTTCTTTGTTCTATTGCCTACTGGATGGTTTGCTCTGCAGGTGGCCTATCTAATACTTGTCTTTCAGTATATGTTGTTGTCTGTTGATACATATTGATAATAGTATTGTCAGATGACTCACGCATTTGTAATCCCTGAGCTGAATCATCCACATGAGTTATGAAAGTAGGTCTGTTCTGTGAGTTTGGGGAATTTGGATTACTTCGTATGGGCAATTGTGTGTTTTCCTTTTCATGTGCTGTATCAGATGGCCCATCATGACAATTTAGCCCATTAGAATAGCGGCTCACTTCTATGAATTCGTTTAGTGGGGCACGCGATAGTTGACTTTTCCTCACCTCCATATGTGGGAAATCTTGTTCGTACATCATAATATTCCTCAAATCAATTTTTCCATTCGGCCTGAATTCCTGATTTTGTGGCTTTTTTCTCCATCCCATCTCTGCCAAGATGGCGAGAGTCTTGTCTGTCACAGCTTTTGCTTTCAGCGCTGCCTCCGACCAATCCGGCCAATCAATGTATTTCGGTATTTCGTTGTAAATCTTCCCATTTTTAGTCGCCGGAATTGGTGCTTTTCCATCCAAATGGAATGTCTCTTCTTCGGCAATGGATATGCAGTATTTCCACCCCACTCGAATCTCTTGTTGGCTATAAATGCTATTGGCAATTTGAGTTATCAATAATACACACCCCGATCTTAAAAGTTCTTGCTTTCAGTCGGTGTTGCTCCTGCTTGGATGAATATTCCCAATTTTTGTGTTATCCATCTATAGAACCTTTCGCCTTGGCATCTAATAGGTACCCCTTCAACCTTAACCCAGCATAGTCTCTCTACATCTTTGGGCTCATCATTAGGATTCCATGTCCTCACACGTTTGACAACCTTAGCGATTTATGGGTTATACACTGTTAGGAACTTGTGTTGGGAGTCTTCATTTTGCAGTAATATGAAGTAGGTATTCCAACTGGGCAATGGAGCGATTATGGGGTAATGGTACCCTGCAGCTTTTAGTGTCTCTTCTACTTGTGATAGAGTTACCCCTTCAATAAACTCGAAGACCGTCGCACAGTTCAACCACTTCATTTATGCCATTGATGGTCTGAAAATCTCAATTTTATCATCGGAATGGGCTGTTTCTATATACAGATTCCTTGTTCGTCTTATCTTATCAGTTCCTTTTGAGACTTGGTCCCTGTTGTTGCTGATAGTGGTCACCTTCTTCTTCGGTTCTAGTTGAGAGGACCGAGATCTTGAGTATCTTTATATGTTTGCTTTTAGTACATAATTACCTAAAAGAAAATGGATGTTTTGCTCGTAACTTATGCAATTGTACTTTCTGTTAAATGCGTATGTTTGCAGCCCCTGTAATGGATGTTTTGTCGGCAATGGAATAGTTGGCAATAACTGGGAAGAGTACTGATTAGATATGCACTCAAATCTCGTTGTCAAATCCTCCGACAAATGGCTCCAGTTGTATTATTAATTTATATGACAACGGCCTCCAATTGAATTATAGACTCAAATCTCGTTGTAAATTTCAGAGAATGGCCCCCAGTTGTATTAACGGTTAAGCAAATCATCACTTGTATTAGGATAACCGTAGCCTTACTAAATTTACCAGGATTCTGCTTTCGTCCATCAACAAGGGATCTTATCAATACATGTAGACCAGTTTCTTGTTGCAACCGCTGCAGATGTATCTCCTCCTCACCACAAATGCAAGTGTAATGAAGCAAAGCCACCATCTCCGCTCTACGTACACCGCCACCACCTTTCTGCTGCAGCTGGGACAAGTACCCCCTGCTGCCTCCCTCCCAAGCTCTTTCTCCGTCACCTCGCAAAGTATACCCATACAGTGCATCTTTTGGGATGACCTTTTTCTTTCCAAGAATGAGAAGATGGATATGAGAATATATATAGTCTTGTACACAACTGATCCACCCATCGTTGCAAAAAAAGTCTCATTCAACCCAACAGAACTAGTTTACTTGCAAGTAGTTTACTTGCGAGGCAGCCCAAATTTTCTTCATCTGGATTTTTCTTCCCTGTTTGCTATCAACTTCACATGCATTTCATAAAGTGATCCATTCTGGTGGTTTTTCAAGTGAACTCCACATTTTTGCAAAAGAAGAGTCGTCGAGGACTCAAAGACAGGATTAAAATTTTACAACATTTATTGACAAGTCATACAGATGGGGCGACGACAAACGAAATATGAAACAACAGTGCTCCCTCTTGTACACGAAAGATTGAGAGGTTACAGAATCAGCATTTTTCCTTTAAATTTGTACTGGGTATTTCAAGATCGAGGGGTAGCAGCAGTAGCACTAGCACCAAGTATAGTTTTATGCGAAACAATCGGCAACTTCATAATTTTACTGTGCCAGAAACTGGGTTTCAAGTAAAGTTCACCGCCTAGCAGACTATTACTCTTGCACAAAAATGACCATATACATGAAGTGGGAAAAAGAACGAAAAACAAATCTCATCTTGGAACCTTTTGATTTAATAAGGATAATTTAAACCGTACGGGAGGCCTGCTGCAGGCTTAATTACGGAAACGAGATGAATAGAGATGCATCTTTGAGCAAAATATCGATCACCTGCCCCTCACGTAAATTGAGTAAGAGTAAGCATAGCTTGGAGCTTTAAGATGGAAGGCCAGAGATAAGAATGGTGGTCAACACAGCATGTATGTTCAAAAAGGCTAACCAAGTATGATCATAGCCAATATACTTAGCAGCAAAATCTGGGCCTAGGCCTTGTTCTTTCAAACATATTGGCCCTATGGCTTGGGATTCACCTTCTAGCGGATATACTATTCAAATATTTGAGGTGATGATACGCCTAATCTGGCTTTGTTAGCTTTCATGGCATTGGAGATCATATTTCACTTCTTGTGGATAACCTCGTACTGCAAGGCATGTGCAATGTAATTAGCTTCTTATGAAAACGAAATCAAAGTGCGTAAAAATGTATCCCAAATTTCAGCTTCGGTGATCAGGTTTTTCCTCCTTGGAACTCAACCGTAATCATAGATCAGAAAAGAGGTCACGTTTTTCGGAAATTACCGCAGCAACTTTTCCATTAGCAAATTCTAGCTTCTTTGATAGATCATAGTTTGCCTCCATAAGAGCCTCAATCTACAAGATGAAAACTGAATACAATTTAGCATTTCTGATGCGTTTTTGGCTTAGCAAAAAGAAAAACACCATTAAACATGTGAGAAATGGAAAAATGTTGGACACATTTACCTTCTTCTGAGCATTAAAGTAGAAGCTTTTGTAATTTGGGTTAGAAGAGGGACCATCTTTCGTTTTCCTACCATCCTGTTTAAAATTCTGATAAAGCACAAGATTCATCAACCTGAAAGAAATAATAAAAATGAAGACAGACAATCAACTCTACCACAACGCCTACCTGAGACTTGAAAAAATCAACTGCTTCGACAAGATACTCGACTTTCTGCTTCAATTCTCTATCGTATGCATTTGGGACTGTAACTCTCTCAGTTTTTTCTTGTTCCAGACCTTTTTCCTTTACAACAGGAGGTGTACTAGTTTTCGTAATGTTTAAAGCTTCCTCCTTTTCTTCTTCTAGAACACCACCATCTAATTGTATGTTTCTAATACGTGGAGATCGTCTGACAATAAGGTTTCTCTCCCTTGATCTTTTGTTTGAGGCTGAGCCAGGAGTTGACCGAACTTCCATGTCAACATCAATGGTCCCCATAGTATTTATGCTCCCATTTCCCTGAATTACAGCCGGATCAGAAAATGCAAAAGGAGAAGAGACACACCACTTCAACAATTGGTAAGGTTTCTAATGGATAACTCAGTTTTGAAGCAATCAATTCAGCAAAAGTAACTCACACAGCTAACCATGTTTTCTTTAACTCCATCAAAAGCCCTAATAATGTGCTACATTTAAAAGTTCATTTCTTTCTTAGACCACGAAGACTAACGATCACAAAACAAATATATAGTTTGAATCTACTTAAGAAAGTAAGTAGCAATAAGAAACACTAGCTAAAACCCCGGACCGGACCACATAATTAACAATGTAAACCCTAAACAACATACAAAAATCCCACAAAATCAACAGATCTACTCTTAAAAATTTCGATTATAAAATTTTTTAAACCTTGGAGGCAATGGAGTTCCTGTCCTTTCGAGCCTTCCCTGTGGAACCCATTTTTTCCTTTTCACTGTTCCTTGAAGAGAAACATGCACTCAAAGTCGAAACTGTGGTCAGGCTCACCGAAACAACAAGAATCAGTGTGGGTCGGAGGCGGATATATTACGAGCCACTACCCATTGGGCCTTTGCCCGTTGATAGATTAGGTAGGGATCCTGTAAAGAAAAATAAATCAAAGAAGATTATTAAATATCAAAAAAATAAAATATAAATGATTTTCACTATGAGTTAAATTTCATAGTGTAAACTGCAAACTCTATTAGGTCTAGCGATAGCAGTACTAGTGAAAAATCGCTATCGCTTCTGTTATACCGCTTTCGACGATATAGCGGAAACGACGAACGAAATACATTCTGCTATATTAGCTGAAGTGATGGCAGTAGCAATAGCGGTTTTTTGCTTATGCCGCTAATACCGTTATTATTTAACTTTAAAAACAATAAAAAAAAATATAAATATAAATTCAGAAATTTCAGAATCTGACCTCATTTCTTCCCTCTTTACTTCAATTTCAATTTTTAATACTGCTAATACCGTTACTCTAATTGTTTTGCGTTGATATCAACAAGTAGAATGGACAATGAACTGTTGGAAAATGTTGGTAATTTACTGTTGTCTGTCACAGGTACCGTACACTATAGATAGTTGTTTCAAGAAATATGTGATTTTCTTAGTTCCTACATGTTATTAACACTCTCTTATTAATATCTTATGTATTGCTGTCAAAAGAATAAATCATCTATAGGCTGCTAAATATTTATTTATTAACGGAATTAGCAATTTTTGCTATCGCTATCGCTACTGATATCTTAGCAGATGTAGTGAAAGCGGAAATTCATTAACTTAGTGGAAGCGGATGAAATTTTCAAATCCGTTAACTTAGCGAAAACAAAAGCTGTGAATGACTTACCGTTACCGCTAAGACCGTTGTACATTTTTTTTTTTTGATAAGTAATTAGAATACTGGGTTTCTGGATCACGAATCGGGATATCCATTGGGCTTTCTGGGCCCGCAGACTAATCCCCTCTGGGTAACAGCGAAACTCCCCACTGGGAGCTCGAATCCTCGACCTCTAGGCAAGCCCTAAGGACCGAAGGCCGCTTGTTTCGCCGTTAGGCTAGCAAGCACCGTTACCATTGTACAACCTAAACACTTGATCATTATAGATTGTACTGGGCCCTGGGGAGGTATCATTTTGAAGCCCATAAATTTCTAAGGTTCAGTTTATTATATGCCAGAAAAAGAGGATTAATTTATGAATTAGCAACAATTATGGCGCATGGTGCAATTAGTTTAGTCTGACCAACTTGTGATTGTGAATTGTGAGCTTAGACGACGGTGTGAAGGCCTGAAAACCCTTAGGGTGTGTTTGGTAGTCGATTTATTTTAAATCGGCTACAGGGTTAGAATATGGTTCCGGCTGGTTAGCAAATTTTTAATCCTGTTTGGTATGGCCACCCGGGTTTCACTAAACGTCACTAACCTTGTTCGGTAACGTAGTCACAAATCCGATTTGACTCGGTTTGGGCTTATATACGTGGTAGACTTGTAATTCGTCGACTGGCGAGGGGCAATTTAGTCATTCACTA